>JAYECN010766997.1:0-45029 GCA_035222435.1 Microcambeva ribeirae | reverse complement strand
AGGGACACCCCATATGGAGCTGGGACACCCCATATGGAGCTGGGACACCCTATCTGGAGCAGGGACACCCCATATGGAGCTGGGACACCCCACAGGGAGGGGAGCGTCCCCATGTGTGGGGCACCGCTCATGGAGCAGGGACACCCCATATGGAGCAGGGACACCCCATGTGGAGCACGGGGCTCCCTATATGGAGAAGGGACACCCCATATGGAGCAGGGACACCCCATATGGAGCTGGGACACCCTATATGGAGCAGGGACACCCCATATGGAGCAAGGACACCCCATATGGAGCATGGGGCTGCCTATATGGAGCAGGGACACCCCATATGGAGCAGGGGGCTCCCTATATGGAGCAGAGACACCCCATATGGAGCAGGGACACCCCATATGGAGCTGGGACACCCCACACGGAGAAGAGCATCCTCGTGCATGGAGCAGAGACACCCCATATGGAGCAGGGGCTCCCTATATGGAGCAGGGACACCCCACAGGGAGCGGAGCATCCCCATACGTGGAGCGGGGGCACCCCAAGAGGAGCAGGGACACTCCATATGGACCTGGGGCACCCTGCATGGAGTGGGGCATTCCCATGCAGGGAGCAGGGGCACCCCCGATGGGCAGGGACACTCCATATGGAGCAGGGGCACCCCGCATGGACCTGGGGCACTCTGCATGGAGTGGAGCATCCTCACTCAGGGAGCCAGGACACCCCACATGGACCTGGGCACACCCCAGGAAGCGGAGCAACCCTGCCCAGGGAGCTGGATCACCTCACGCAGGGAGCCAGGTCACCCCATATGAAGCTGGGTCATCCCATATGGAGCTGGGATACAACATACGGAGCTGGGATACCACATATGGAGCCCACCCCGGTGGCCACAGGTCGCTGCAAGGACCAGCACGTTCAGGCTGGAGCATCTCTATCCATAGGGACACTCTCGCTTGCTCCCAGCAGCTTCAATTTCCATCGCCGCACACACACTTACAGTTCCCAAGTTATTCCTCATATCCGTCTTCTGCAGTTTTAGCCCATAAACACTTGCTCTATCTTTGTTGCCCGATGAAAATATTTGGTCTCTGATCCTTTTATAACACATCTGCTCTTTTTAAGATGATATCACTTATAGCCCACTTTTAATCTATGGAGAGGGGAAACAGTTACATTTAATTAATTGCTCCCTAAACAAGCTAATTACTGCCAGTAATTTCAGCACACTTTGTACTCTGCTCAAACGCCTGTGCAGGGATCTGAAACACAAACTGTCGGGGTGCTGACAAGAAATGAAAGAAAGGGGACAAGAAATAGTTATCTTTTTAGGGTCTGTTTAAGAGTTTTGGTTTTTGGTTATTATAGACTGCACTGGTTAGATCTGCAGTGCCTGCATCATGGCTTCTGCGCAGTTGCATTTGAAGGTTGCTTGGCCTGTGTGCAAAAAATATCGAAGGGCTATGCCAAGAAAATACAATTTTAGCTTTTTATTACTTCTGTGGGTCAACTGTTGTTGTCTAGCAGTTTATCATTGTATCTATGTTCAGAAATGGGGATGAGAGATAGAGCTAGAGGGTCTCTGTTTGGGCCATTCATTTTAGTTTCAATGTCTGTATCCCTGCATTAAAATAAACAGCCTCCTTGCTTCCCAAGCTGCTTTTTCTTTTTTTCTAATGAACACGTCAAAGTAATTCTCCGCTAATCCGAGCAAAGGATAGAGGCAAGGAAAACCAATGTTACAACAAGGAGTCGCAGATACTTGGGCTTCCTTGAGCAATATATTTTTCCAGAACTCTAACGCAAGGTCCTCTTGCTCTCAGAGGGAGAAGATCAGTTATCTACGTTATGAAGGTTTTAGCACCTGTTTCTGTACTGCAGCAGCATGCGGGACCTCCAGTGTGAGCAAGGGCCCACTGTGCTGCACGGACCCCAGATGCAAAGAAAGCCAGAGTCCCATAGACCCTAGAATGTAATTTTTTACAGACTGGAAATGCTAATCTAGGATCTGCAGGAGGGAGACGTTTGCTCACCTGGCGAGGGGCCAGCTCCACCTTTTCTCCCCTCCTTGCCATTGGGAAAGTTCCCTGCGCTGCCATGGCTCTGAGATAACAGATCAGAAGAGTCCAGGAGCCAAGTTATTTGCGGGTTTGATGCAAAGTCTGGAGGTTAAAAGCAACTGCTTTCTTCTGACACTGCTCGCAGTGTCACCCCTCTGTAACATTCAAGCAGGTTCCTGCAGCCACAAATTCTCCCTTTCCTCACATCTTCCTCCAAACCTGGGACCAAACTGCCCACAATATTATCTCATCTTCCCTTCGTTTAGCACCGAAGTGCCTGGTAGTGGTGGAACCAGCTAATTTTTAGTAGAGGACAATATTACTAAAAAGTCACAGAGAATCAGGCTGCAGAGCATCTTAGTCACCCTCGCTGCATTTCCAAGGCACAAATTGCTTTGTTCAGGTGCAAACAGCTTTCTGATTCCCAGGTTTCTGCTCTTAATAACAGCCCTCTGCTTCCTCCCTTCTGCTTTAGTCCCCGCCGGCAGAGCCAGGGATATCGGAGCTACCGGGCTTGTAACGTGGCCCTCCTGCAACCATAGAGCCAACCACGGCTTGTCACCTCTGCTGCACCTATTGTCACCCGCTGCCACGGTTAACAAAGCAGCAAGAAATAAAAACTGCACCCTAAGCGAGTAGTTTTCGCCGGAGCTGATGGCCCTGCAAGTTTGTGTCCTTCACGCTCGCTGTGTTCTTCTCCCCGTGCCCGCGAGCAGGGGCCGAGGCCGGAGCTCTGCAGGTGCGGGAGCCTCGGCGGGCGGCTCGGAGGGGCTCCGCGGGGACGCGCCTGCGGAAGCTGCTCCGTGGCACGGCTCGCCTGGCACGTCGTGTTGCATCGCGCCCGTCAGCGCGCGCCCCGGCGCGCAACATGACATGTTTAACTTGCTGTAATGCGATCCCGCGCCGCCGCCGCGGCTCCGAGCGCTGGCAAAAGGCAGGGAGATGGGCGTGGGGAGGGGAACTCAGGGATGCTCAGCACCAATTTCCTCATGCCCCATGCGGGGCAAACCTTGTCCTGGGGACCACGCAGGAATATGATGCGGGAACGTGGGGTTTTGAAAGGCTGTGGGAGGAGTGGGAGCCTAATCCTCATTTCCCTGGTAGCCAAGCCATGGTGGAAATGGGACAGGACCTTCTCACAGCCTTTGGAAAGCCAAAGAGATGGTATCTACTGGAAACACCTTCTCCTTCAAGCCAACCGACCCCTTCAAAAGATGTCAAGATGTCTGCAGGTCAGGACTTAGCAGGACTTACCTGTACCGAAGCCAAGGAGAGTTTTCTGAAGTAGATCGTATTTATCCACTACTTCTATCTTTGATTTTATCTCTGCTCTCTTGCCCAGTAGGGACATCAAGCACCCAGGGCGGGTCAAGGCTTGGGAGCACTGGTCCAGCTGATAAAGCTCCATCTTCAAACTCCTTGGGCTCTTTCACTCCTGTGTCTTCCTCTGGCGTAGCCCTTCTCGGTGCCGATGCCGGCCTGGGAAAGTCTGGGAAGCAGCTCAGTGCTGGGAAACACTGGCTACAAGGAAAAGCAAGGAGAAAGGCTGGCGTCAGTCTTTTGGGGAAAACTGTGGTGCAGAAACCAGGCGAAAGGTCTCGGCATCCACCTTCCCCCATGCAAACTCCCATAGCAGACAGGCCTCCCCTAGACCCATGGGTTCCAGCTCCTCTTTCTGTGTTTTTCTGCCAAAATCAAGAACATTTCCCAACCTCTCCAGCCATATGATGGAGTGATCCATGAATGTTAAGACAAGGCCTGCAAAATCAGGGGTGACAGGTACTGCAGAAGGGAGATGTCGAGTGTTGAATGCCTGACGAGTGAAATCTGGGTTTGATGTTTTTAAGCGATGAAGGGGGATCTTTCTGAGCTTGGCACTCTTCACCACGGACTGGGTAATGAAGCATGGCAAGATATTTGCTTAGACTAGGAGGCAAAGCAATAGGAGAGAAAACTAATGGCTCAGTGAGCGCCCTGAGGTGACGAGCATCTGGAAGGACAGGAGGGACGGGGAGCAGCAATGTCACCATGGGGATGTCACCCACAGAGGAGCATGGAAGGTGGGAAAAGGAACCACTAATGGGCCTGGCTGGGGGCTTGGTGACAGCATCTGCGGGAGAAGACATGAAGATTCATCATGGTGGTTGGCCTGGAACAAGCTTTTGTGCTTCTCTAGCAGGATAGAGCTACAGTTTATCCTGCATGGAGCATCTTTTGCAGGGACACGTGGATCTGTGTTACAATGCGTGGAGATGGTTATTGCAAAGCCACTTTATTTATGGTGTTTTTATTGGCAGGGGAGTGGGAGTGCAATACAATTTTAGCCACTCTGATGTTTCCATCTCCCTTACATCCCACCTCCATTTCTAGAGCAGCTTCTCCTTCAAGTTACGTGACTCCTCAAGCTGTGCCAAGGACTCTCTGTACCTGAGCCGGCACAACACGAGCCGGCTGCCGCAGGCAGAGCGGGCTCAGATGTGGGCAGTTGTGGGACAGCAGGTACCTTTATGTCCCCAACACGTCACTGGTCCCATCCCCTGCCGGCTGCTGGTGATATCCAAGCTCATGGCATGGAGCCGCATCAACGCGTGTGCATCAGGATCTGTCCCTTGGGACGCGGCTGTGCGGAAGGGGAGGGAGGTTGACCTGGACGCTGCTGCCATGGGCTGAGGCCACCACTTCATCGCACTCCACATCCCAACACACATCTCTCCCATCTCCCGCTGGAGGGATCCACGGGGCCACACAGCCCTTCCTGGCTTTTATAAGCAAGCCCAAGGGACGCGTTAGTCTCTTCTCCTCCTTCCCTGGGTATTTGTGGCAATCTCTCCTGTTTATATAACAAAGGCAGAGCCCCGTGTTTGTGGTACCATATCCATGGTAACCCTAATATAGCATGCACAGCCAAGCGGGATTTCATTAGGTGGCTGAGCTGCAGCCGCGCTCAGGAGGGAGTGCGGGGAGGGATTTCTCGGGATGCTGAGCGGTGCCCAAGGATGCTCCCCAAACTTCGGCCTCTTCCCGGCTCTCCTGCCAGAGCCACATGCAGACAGCCCACGTCTCCCTGCTCCTCCTCAGCCCAAATTGAATTTACCTTTATGGCAATGAGGCGAGTGATTATAGCTCGCAGGGGCACTGCCTGCTTCAATCCCTAACGCAGCGCATCACTGCGCTTAAACCTTCCTGCCTATGAGTCTCTCTCCAGCCTCGGCTGCTCGTTGCAGGGCACACAGAGCTGCTGATTTACAGGCATCTACTCAGGAGAAACTGAAGGGGAGATTATATATATATTTCTACATACACAAAATTATTCTTTTTAAGTAATTCTCACTGCTTATCTCCAAAGTTCAGCTGTTTTCAGGCTGACCTGCCAGCGTCAGGCTGTTCCGCTGTAAATCCCATCTGCAGAGGAAAGCTCGGGATTGCCACGTGCATCCGCCAGGCACCGGCGGTTGTGTCTCTGCTGGATGGAGGGAGAACTTGTTCACCAAGGACCCTTCTCCCGCTGAACAGGCTCCACTCCTTTCCCCATGCAATCGGGGGAGAGGAGGAGGAGCGTGCAAGGCTGTGCCCAGAGGAGGTTTAAAATGGGGCAAAAAGATAGTTTTCAGGGCTTTCTGCATTGCAACCAGACATCTGTCTGAGGAGGCAACGTCTGGGTACGCCAGGACCTTCGCCTGGTCCTTGCAGGCGAGCAGCATCTGTCGCCAGCGGGTCCCCGAGCTAGGAGAGATGCTCTGGATCAATCACCGCCTGTCCCGATAATGTCCATAGCTTGGGGCAGTGAAACCTCATCGACGTTAGCCCAGAGCTGATGAATCGACGGTACATTAAAACACCCTGGTGCTGGGCTGTATCCATTCCCTCCCATTCCCGGGGCTGGGAAACGCGGCTCCGGCCCCGTGACATTGCTCAGAGGAGCACAGTGAAACCCCAGCGCCGGAGGGGACCGGGGGGGGACTTCTCACAACTGCGGGCAGCGCTTGGCACAGGCACCAGCATTAATAAAATAACAGCAAAGCGACACAGCGGGCGGGCACTGGCACCTCGAGGTAGCTCATTAGCATCCCAATTAACATACCAAAGCTAATGACCGAACGCGTGGGGCTTTGAAGGATTCAGGAGGTTAGGGGACACAAGGTGTGTTTAAACTCAAGCTGAAGTCCCAACAGCCACAAAAGTAAGGAAATCTCAGCTATTTAACATCCCCAAAGCAGACAGGGTCCCCGAGCAGAGCCAGGGCAGGGGAAGAGCTGTGCCTTGCCCGGGGATCCTTATTTTGGCTTAGATGTTGCACTGAGCTTGCAAGGTTTGCTCAGAAATGAACCGGGCAAAGTGAGACGAGACGAAAGAGAAGTGGAAAAGGCTTTCTGGCTGTTTGGGGGGAAAAAAGGTAAATCAGTGTTTTTCTTTGAAATTTATCTTTGCAAGGAAAATATTTAAAGCACTGTCAGTACTTGCCATGTGGGAGCTCAGAAGAGGTCCCCGTTCAGCATCAGGGCTCCTCTGTGCCAGCCGAATCGTTAGAAAGCACAAGAGCAGATCTCCAAGCCCGCAGCATCTCCCATTTGCCTCTTCCTTCCCGAGACACTTGGCCTCGTGGGATCATTCCCCAAATAATCCGTGCCGAGCTGACGTGCTCCTCTCGTCCCCATACCTGCTCCATCCTGTTGGAAAGGAGGAGCTCATCCCGGTGCTCCTGGTGCGCAGGTCCATGTGCACCCGTGAGCAGGAGGGGCAGGAGCTCTCCGAGCAGGGCTGAGGTTTGGTCCCACGAGAGCTGCAATCCAAAAATACCCTCATCTCCAACTGGAAAACCGCTCCAAGTCCCTGCGGTGCCCTCTGCAAGCAGCACAGCTCCTGGAGGAGTTTGGAAAGGGGGATAGGAGAGGGGTTTGGGAAGCCAGCGGGGCTGTCCCCAAAGCTGGAGCGCCAGGAATGACCCCGTTGGGGCCCTGCTCAGCACCACCAGGCCCGAGGCAGCTCAGGTTCTGTAACACGTCCCTGTCGAGACCAGCCTGCAAACAGTAAATAAATACAGAAATGGCCCGCGGGCAGCGCCGCGTCCATCTGCCCTTCCAGAGAGACCCACAAAGAACAAGGAGGAAGGTTTTCTACGTGATGGGGATGGGTTGTTGGAGATAACTATTCATAATAGAGCTGCCATTAGAGAGTGGTGCATGCACAGAGCAAAACAAGCTCCATGGTTGCATGTAGGCACGAGGAAAAGAGGACCCCAGTCACCAGGGTGAGAGGAGGAGGAGGAGAGGGAGGAAGAGGCCACATTCAAAAATCTGTTTTGATCTGAGCCAAGATCTTAATGGGATCAGCACAGATTGCCTGGAAGGGGCTACAGGATCAGGCCCGAGGGAGGTGGGATTGTGCTTTCCCTCAAACCGTGCCTGGAGAGGCTCCTGGGGATGATGCCGGAGCGTCGGTGCCTCCGAGAGCTGGGCCAAGCGAGCGGGGCAGCGCGCGGGGCTCGGCCGGAGCCGCACGCAGGTGAAGAGCCCTTGGCAGCCGCTAAGGATGATTGAAGAGTGAATAGCCAGAGCGCAGTCGAGTCCAATTGCTATTGATAATGTCCATGTGCAATTAGAGCCAATTAAGGGGAAGGCAGAGCATGACAAGTGTTTGGCCAGGAGGTCGGGGTGGGGGGGGTCGATACCGCAATCCAATTTCCCAAGCAGCAAATGCAATTAGGGGGCCTCGCTTGCTTGGCTGGTCCAGGACGGCCAGCACATAAATGGCCACGAGCGGGACGCGCTCGTGTCCCTCGCGCCAGGATGCAGCCCTGCGGGAGCGCGCCGTGCCCCGGCCTCCGGATGAGGGAGGTGGCCTCCATGTACTTCACCATGATCGCCGTGTTCCTGGTGGTGCTGGTGGTGGCCCTGCAAGGGACGGCTCCCCGGGAGAGCCCCTTCCCCTACAAGGTGCCGCTGGATCCCCAGGGGATGCTCGAGCTCTCCTGGAACGTCAGCTACCCGCTGCGCGTGGTGCATTTCCAGGTGTTGGTCAAGGAGCCCAAGTTTGGGCTCCTCTTTGGGATGTCGGACCGGGGCGAGTTCGAGAACGCGGACCTGGCCGTGCTCTGGAGCGACGGGCGCAACTCGTATTTCGGGGTAAGCTGCTCATGCGGGTCTCAACGGGGGCTACTCACGCGGCACCTCGGAGGAGAGGAGAACAGTTACCCACCGCTCGAGCAAGGCTAAGAGCAGACCCAAACTGGGTGACTTTGTCGCATTTATCTCCAAAATGCTCTCACAGGTGGTTGCACATAGTGGTGCAAAACACACACGCACGTCCCAAAGCAGGTGGCACCAGCAACTTGCTTCAGCTGTGCACTTCTGTCTGCCACGCTAAAAATTAACCACCGCTCCCATTAATTACTTTGAGAGAGGGCAGAAGTTTGCATGCCGAAAGGCAGCTCCTGCCAGCACCAATCAGCCCGGCGTAACTCACACTCAGAGCTACCACAAAGAGAACGGGACCCAGGAAAACCCAACCTGACGGCAACTGCCAGCAGTGGCGTTATCAGAAATTAAGCGTGCAAATGTGCCCAGGCAGCACAGAAACGCCTGGTGCTAACACGGTGCGGGGGAAACGCGTTTCAGATTTTGCTATTTCATTTTGCAACTGCAAATTACTGTTTTTTTTAAACACGGTCCATTTTACTAGGTTCTTTGTTGATTTATCTTTGCACCGGGGCTGTAGTTACAACTAATCCCGTGCTCTCCAGCAGCTACCTATCCCTCGACAGCCGGGTTAGGTTTATTGCAACCGTGCTTCGCTGCAGAAAGCAATTCACATTTTTCCCTGTGTGAGGCTTTCCAGTAAGTTAAATTTGTACCTCTCCACTTCCTTGAAATTAACCATAAAATATATTCTTTCCCCATCAGCCGCAATGTGATCTGCAACATAATGAAAGGCTGAAAAGGAGGGCTTATTATCTGTACTGTTTTCCTGCTAATTACCAGCCATTCAGGATGTGTGACGACCTAAATGCTACAGTATTTCACAGCATCATGTTAAAAAAACATAAAAGATCATTTCTAATCTGTGTTCCTGTGTTCTCCCCAAGAAAAACAGGGCTGAATTAAACAGCATGCGTGCAACATTTCGGCTTTCTCTTTCAGTGGGTGCTCAACAGCATCTTTTAAATACTGCAAGGAGATTTCTGTAAGGCTCTACAGCCCCGGTTTTTGCTCTCAGCAGCCTTTCTTCTGGATAAGTACATCAGCTGTTAAAAAGATCCAAATTTGCTTAACCCCCCATGTACTACAAGATTAATTTGCACCACATACTCCTCTAAAAACAAATGCCACGCTAGCTTCATCTGGTTGATTTTACTCTCCCCCTCTAAGGACAATATGTTCTAGAAATATCACGCCATACTTCTGGCTGAGATGATGCCAGGAGGCTTTATTCTTTTTCTTCCCTTTTTATTCCTCTGAGATAAAAAATTGATGCCACTGTTATAGTTGCAGCGAGGTAGCTCTTTGGCTCTTCTTCTTGGTAGACAAAAGACATCAACGGGAGATGAAAAGGACCAGGACGGTGACACTGTTCCCTTTGAGCCCCAGACTCCTGCAGGGTTTTATTCGACGGACGTTCAGTTCTTTAAACACTGGATTAATCCCCTGCTTTGCTTCTCCGGGAGACTTTGTCACCGTCATTAACCAAGAGTCCTTTTCTGGAGGCCTTGCTGCGCTGGGGAACTGCTTCGGGAAGAGCAGCAGAGTCTGGCCACAGTGAAATAAGGGCTTTAAGCAGGGGACAGGGATCTCTTGGGCCAACGCTACAGGTCATCAAGGGTTTAATCTTTGATTGAGAGCTGCTCTGTGCTGAGCAGACCTCGTTACCTGCTCACCGCGGTGGTTTTCCTCCCGTAGGATGCCTGGAGCGACGACCAGGGGCAGCTCCACATGGACTCCCAGCAGGACTACCAGCTCCTTGGGGCACACAAGGCCCCTGAGGGGCTCTACTTGCTCTTCCGAAGAGCCTTCAGCACCTGCGACCCCAAGGACTACGTTATAGAGGTAGAGCATCGTCCACCAGCACCCGCCGGCTGCTCTCACCTTGCTCTGGGGACACCTCGCAGGGCTCCAAGCCCTGAGTCTACATGATACGATACTATACGATATGATATATGATATTAACTGGGCCATAATTCCAAGGGAGCAGCAGGTTTTCATGCTGTTTGGGGCAGAAAGAAAGCACATTACAGCCTGGCATTCCTGGGCTATGAGTAATGTTTTGCATGATCTACTTACAACCCATTATGAAGCTCCATACAATGTGGATTTTAGCTGCTTTGCATCACCCGCTCCTGTTCAGTCTGAGTTGGGTCTATCTAAATACCCTTCTGCATCACTCCGGCTTGCAGGCTGGAGCCAAGTGTTGGGAGTGTTACAAAGAGGTGTTGCTTGAAGGATGGCAAAGAGGAGGATTTTAGCAGGAGCTGGAGCTAAGGTACAGCAAACAGAGCTGCTGAGGTCTGCCTGGGAGGCCTTTTTTTTTCAATGAAATCTCTCTGGTTTTGCCTTCACTGCTCTTCTGCAAGAGTGGCGGCGAGGGAAACATCCCCAGTGCGGATGTCAAAGAGCAAAGGGTCTCAGCTGAGCATGGGCTGCCCTGGGTGAGGAGCAGGCGTGGACACCAGGCTCATTTTGGATAAAAGCCTTTGATGGACAGGGTATTTTGAAGCCAAAATGGGTTTGGAGTGTCCTTGAGTTTCTGTTGCAAGCTTCCAAAAGCATGTCTCCTGGTGAGAAATTTCCACTGTCTGCCAAAACACTGAGAAACCTGGAGGAAAATAATCTGTATGAACTGGGACCAGACTTGCAGCTCTTCTTTTACTCCAGTCTTTTAGGAGAACCAACCTCCCTTCCTCCCTTCCCCTTCCCTCCTTCCCTAATTCAGCAGCACCCTTCCTAGCTTTCAGTAATCTTTCATCACAACTTCCTGCCTTGTCCCTCTAACAGAGGATGGGAAGGAAGGAAGGGAGGATTTCACCAAGTAGTTTCTTTTCCCCTATTCCTCCCTTGGCTTCTGCTCATGGTGAACTGGGGGTGGCCTCTCGCGCGGAGAAGGGCAGGGCCATGCAGACACACACCTGCAACACGGGTGCCAGGCGTCCATGCAGTTCAACCTCTCTAGCATCCTGCGTGGAAAACAAGTCACCTGGCACACTTTGCTCTTGCTTCAGGATGGCACCGTGCACCTCATCTACGGGATCCTGGAGCATCCGGTCCATTCCCTGCACGCCATCAACACCTCGGCCATCCCCAGGGGGCTGCAGCGGGTGCAGCTGCTAAAGCCCAACATCAGCGTCCCGGAGCTGCCCAGCGACATGCAGACCATGGAAATAACGGCCCCCGACGTCGTCATTCCCAGCCAGGAGACGACCTATTGGTGCTACATGGTAGAGCTTCCAGAAAACTTCCCCAAACATCACATTGTCATGGTAAGAGGTGGCAGAACGGGACCGTTTTCCCTTGCACCGCCTCTGAAGGCGAGGTGGGGAGGGAGCCGCATGCCCGGGGTGCCCAGAGGGCCACCAGGGTCGTGGCCCGGAGAGTCGGGATGGAGCCGCAGGTGCCTGGCAGAGCCAGAGCCCAAATTGCACCGGGGGGAGTGGGAAAACCTGCACGGGGGACCGAGAGGGTGGCTCAGTGCTTGGAAAGGGAGAGACGCTGCAAAGGAAAACGCGGAGGGTGGATTTTCTCCCCAACAGATGGTGCAAAATGAATCATCTGGGTGCAAGCAAGAAGCGCGTAGCTCCGGCGGCCTCCCCGCTGCCGCAGGGCTGGGCGGCAGCTGGCGCGTTGAGCCGGGGCCGTCCCTCTGGCGCGTTGGAGATGGCTCTTCCCGCACCGAACCCATCCCCAGGCGGCCGGCAGCTGCCAGGAAGGGACGATATTCATCTCCAAGACCCTCCATATGAAAAGCCAGTGTCCCCGAGGCCATTTCAGCCCAGCAAAACGAGGGGAGGATGTGCTTGTCACAAGCTCCTCCACCACTCCGGCGGGTCTGGAGTTGGTCCCATAGACAGAGCAGGGAAGCGTCTGCTGGAGACAGGGTCCCCGTGAGGGATCTTGATGCCTCTCTCCGCTTTCCCGCTTCGCAGTACGAGCCCGTGATCACGGTGGGCAACGAGGCCCTGGTGCACCACATGGAAGTGTTCCAGTGCGCCGCGGAGCTGGGCAGCGTCCCCCGCTACAACGGGCCCTGCGACGCCAAGATGAAGCCCGCGCAGCTCAACGTCTGCAGGCACGTGCTGGCGGCGTGGGCCATGGGAGCACAGGTGGGTGCAGGATGCGACCCCGGGACGCTCCTTGGCCACCGCCGCCTCCTCCTTCCCTGTCCCCTGCCCGCGGGAGCAGTCGCAGGTTGAGCACTACACATGGGGGCTGCTCCAAGCCTGGTCTCCACTGGGATCTGGGTTCATCGCGGCTATGCCTGAATTTCCCTGGCCTGCCCCTCATCTCCATAAATTGCTGCAGTTCCCACACATTGGTTGGTTTGGCCCCACCTGCCTACGCAGGGCACCCGGGAAGCTTTCTGAAGACCAGCAAGGCCAGCTCACCGTCACCACACCTTGGAGGGGACAAGCCGTGCCCCCTCCAGCCTTATCCACAGAGACTTCCCTCCACCCTCCTCCCAGGAAACCACCTCCCCGAATCTCTCCCTTCCACCTCCAGGCTTTCTACTACCCCGAAGAAGCAGGTCTTGCCTTCGGTGGTCCAGGCTCCTCCAGATATTTGCGTCTCGAGGTTCATTACCACAACCCCCTGGTGTTCAAAGGTGAGTGGGGAACGTGGCGCCGAAGCCTCCCGCAGTCCTTCAGGCACGACCTGTGGGAGTTTCTGAGCAAATAAAACACAAATCTAAGAAAAGAACCCGAACCAGAGGTTTTTTTTGGAGGGGTAGGGAGGTGGTGAGGGCGGTGCAGTGCAAAGGGGTGGTGAATGGGAGCTCAAAGCAACGCTGGTACCAAAACCACCAGGGAGGCAGCAGCAGCCTCGCTGGGGATGGAGGGATTTAGATATTGTTTTAATGATATTCCTGCTTCGATAGCATTGGCAGGAGACACATTAAAAAAAAAAAAGTAAAAACAAGGATGCCAAACAACCCAGTTTCTTCATTTACATAAAAGCAAGTAACTTCTTGACTACTAAAGTATATTTTTAGGAGACCAGAGCATATGTACTGAAGATCAATCATAGCACATTCAGCAACTCGAGAAGAAACACGTCTATAAATACAGAGCTCAGGTCTTTCATAATTTATCTGTTTCTGCATGTTAACCAGTAGTGTCTCCCCAGTTATTCTCATCCCTTGCCTGGCTCTAGAGAGAGGAGATCACAGCAACTCGAGCCCCTCCTGACCTACCGAGCCTGCCCTCTCCCCTGGGCACATTTGGCCTTAGGCTGGTGATCTTTCTAGGGAAGCAGGGGGTTAAAACCACTGGAATAGGATGGAGAACCTCTCCCACGCCAGTGTTCCTCCCCTGACCTGCTCCCTGGGCAGTCAGTTCTCCCGCTGTGATTTGCAGCCCCATCCTCTCGCCCGCCAGGTCGCCGGGATTCCTCGGGCATCCGTCTCTACTACACGGCCACGCTGCGCCGCTACGACGCCGGCATCCTGGAGCTGGGCTTGGTCTACACGCCCGTGATGGCCATTCCGCCCGGGGAAGCCGAGTTCCTGCTGAGCGGGTACTGCACCGACAAGTGCACCGGGCTGGTGAGTGCACCGGGACGGGTGACGCTGGGCACCACTCGGACAGGCCTGCAGGTGCAGGAGGTGCTGCATGGGCCCGCTGCGCCGGGGCTGCAGGTCCTGCTTGGAGCGGTGTCTCCACTCTGCCTTCCCATGGAGCGCATCCTTCCTGCACTGCCTTTGCATAGGAGCGGAAGGGTTTCAGGTGGTTTCTCCTAGCTCCCTCACAGCGGGGATAAACATGGAGCACAGAGCTCCAAATTCCTGGTTTTCAACTCCCCAAAACCCTTCTGGCTGTACCAGCGCAGGGACCTCGGACTTATGCTGGAAAGAAAAACCCTGTGCACAAACACCAAGCAGCGTTACCCACATGTGTGGGACATGCTGAATCCCCCTGGAAGGCCGTTCTCCTCGGCACCCATCTGCTGCCGCTCCCAGGAGTCCCATGCCCCGACTAGGAAAACTTCCCGCCGTTCTCCATAGCGAGACCCTCTTCTCCCCTCGGCTAACGCAAACATTTGCCTCTATTTCCGAGGAGCTCCAAGAGAGGCGAGGGGCCGCGGGGAGGGCAGAGGGGCAAGGCTGGGCAGACGCTCCAGCCCCGCTCTTCTCCAGGCGCTGCCGCCCGCCGGCATCCGCATCTTCGCCTCGCAGCTCCACACGCACCTGGCCGGGAGGAGGGTGGTGACGGTGCTGGCGCGGGAGGGCAGAGCGCGGCGCGTCGTCAACGCCGACAGGCACTACAGCCCCCACTTCCAGGTACGGCCGCCCCGGGGCTCCTGGACACTCCAGCGCCGTGTCCCGGCTCCGCTCTAATCCGCCTTCTTTCCTTGTCCCCCAGGAGATCCGCATGCTAAAGGAGCTGGTTCCTGTTTTGCCCGTGAGTGGCTCTAAAACCTGTGGTGGCTTCCAAGTAGATCAAGAGGTTGCTCCGACTCAGGCTTGGGGCCAGTGTGGCCCTTGGACCTGCGATTGCTGCTTTGCTCGTTGGGGAGGCCACTGCAAGCAGCATCAATGCCGGGGCTCGTGGAAGCGCCCGGGGCTCCCGTGGGCTCCGGCTGGGATCTGCCACCTCTGTGTGGATGTCTTGGGTGCGCCAGGGCCTGTGTCTCTCTGGCATCTGGGCAATTAAACTGTCCCTGTAGCTAAATTAAGCCTTGATTAAGCACCGTAGCTTTTAGCCCAGCATCTAGCTGGGCTCCTGCTGCCACTATCAGAGAGGCTCCTGGGGAGCCGATTTGAAGGAGGCTGGAGCTGTGTCCATGCAGGAGCTGCCCCTTCCATCCCAGGGTGCCTGCCGGCCATGACGAACTTGCCAATCCCAAAATGCATGGATCGGAGATGGGAAACTGTGCTGTGCAAAGTGCCACGTGCTTGTGTTTGAACCCGCAGGGCGACGAGCTCATCACGACCTGCACCTACAACACGCAGGACAGGAGCCAAGCGACGGTGGTGAGCGCGGGCGCACGGGCGCGCTTGGGGTCACCGTGTCTGTCCCTCGGTTTGAGCACCCGCAGCACCAAGCAGGACGGCTGGGGCCGACTAGGGAGCTGGCTCGGGCGCAAGGCCGGCGGTGCATGAACGCTGCCCAAAACGGAGCCACAAAAGCAGAGCGAGGGCGGCAGCGGCGAAGCCACGAGGCTCGTCCGCCTGCAGCTGGGATGCGAAGGTGCTAATTGAAAAGTAGCGTGTGTCACTCTGATCTCCATCACAGCCTCTTCCACCGGGTATTAACTGTAATTAAAGAGAAGTGGCTTTTTTTTCCTTTTGACAGTGCATGTTATTTTCTTACATAGACAGCGAGAGAGAGGCTGTCAGAGGTACCATCAACGGAGACAAAGCTAAATATAGCAGAGGGATTATAGAAAACGTGCATTTTAATGTAAACTGCACTAGCTAGCCCCAATGCCTGCCCTTGCACAGCTGTCTAGGTAGCTGCTGATCCCTTGCACCCAAGGGTGCATCACTGCAGCCCTGTTGGTGTTGCCTGCAGGACATGTGCCAGAGTGACACGGTGACATCCCGGCAGTGCCCATGACACGTGTGCCTCTCTCGGCAGGGTGGTTTTGGCATCATGGAGGAGATGTGCGTGAATTATGTGCACTACTACCCCCAGACGCAGCTGGAGCTGTGCAAAAGCGCCGTGGACCCCGGCTACCTGCACCGATACTTCAACCTCGTCAACAGGTAGTGAGACCCTGCGCGGGGCGGGAGCGGGATCGGTGCTGACCTGGTCACTGTTTGTCCTGGTACCTCCAATTTCTCGCGCCCCAGGTTCAACGACGAGGAGGTGTGCACGTGCCCGAGGGTCTCCGTGCCGCAGCAGTTTGCCTCCGTGCCTTGGAACACGTTCAACAGGGATGTGCTCCGATCCCTCTATGGCTTCGCACCCATCTCGGTGCACTGCAATAAATCCTCCGCCGTGCGCTTCCCGGTATGTGCAACTCTGAAAGCAAATTCTGACACGTTTTGCAGCATGACTCAAAGCAACGGGTAAAAAGCAGCTTGGCAGATCTACACCTCACCCTGTGCAGGGTGACCCTGCAAGAGGGGGAGGTTTCTGGTGCTTTACACGTTGCTGCGGCGAGCGGGGTCTGGAGCAGGGAGTTTTGAGCTCCCTTGGGGAGCTACGGTGTGAGCAAGATGGTAGAGCCCATCACAGGGCTGGCATTTACCCAGACGGCCTCCGCCACGCGCACGCCATCCACCAGCTCTGCCAGATTCGATTAGAGGAGTCACATTTGCATAAAGCAATTTTGAGCCTTATATCTCAGAGCAGGCCTGAGCTTTAAACCCGCAATGTCTTCACAAGAAGGATAAACACAAGGTGATTTTTTTGGATTTTGGCAAGTTATATCAGGTCCCAGCAGAGTGAGCTCATTACCTGCAGCATCTGTGCAAGCTCCAAGCACGGAGCAAAATCAGGAGGCTAAAGAGCCGTGGGATCTTTAAGGAAGAACCTGGCACAGTGCTGATGATCGTGACAATGATGACGATGAAGATTTAAAACGAACGATGGCCCCTGTCCCTGTCAGGTCCATTGTGGCTCATGCAGTCAGTTATTTCTAGACTCAGCAGTGCCAGGAGGACCCCAAGCCCATCTCAAGGAAGACCCTCAGCTTTCACCCCTTGTGAAGCTCCTTTTGGAGCAACGTCGGCTCCGGTGGAGGCAGAAGCCCTCCCAGCCCATGGTCCAGCCAGCACGGCTGCCGAGAGAACGGCTCCTGGTTAAGCAATCCTGATCCCGACGGGGCTGCTGGAGGAGCTCTGCCTTGCTAACGCCTTAGCGGGTGCAGGAGCGGCCCTGGGAGATCCGCTGTGCTTGGATTGCTCCGTGTGGGAAGCGCCTTTGGCTCTTCTGCCTGCAGGGAGCCTCCCGGGCTAGTTAAAGCATCCAGTAAAGTGCCCTTACACCTTCTATTCCCAAACCTTCTCCATCCTGTGCTGCAACACAGCCAGGATAATCGCAGACACCAGGGCCCGGGCGAGGGGCAGGTGGCAGCAGGGTCGGGGAGAGCCGGCGCCCTCCTCCTGCCCTTGGCTCCTGGGCTCTCCGCTGCTCCCTGGGAAGACGCATCCATCTCCGCGGCCTTTCCTGCCGCTGGCTCTTGCTGGTCCATTTCACTTCACAAACTACAAGGAATTTCCTCAGAAAACAGAAACGCGGCTTCTCTGCTGCTGCTGATGAGGCACCGCTCGGCTCCAGACCTCCCTCGTGCTGTGCAGGCCGGAGCTGAGCCCGACTCTGAGCGGAGCAGCCGCCCCAGAGCCACCGGCTGCACCCAGACCTTGCAAAGTGATTTTTGGGGGTGACAGGACTCAGCACTTGGGGCAAAAATCTCTCCGAGCGGGTGGGTAACACCTTGGGGGCCAAAAATCCAGGGCTGCTGCAATGCAAAGCGCGAGGGGGGCTCGGAACAAAGCGGGCGGTGAGCAGGGCTGGTCGCGGCGAGCAGGGAGGCCGCGGGGCGCCCGCGCGCTCACCCGCACCTGCCTCTCTTGCAGGGCGAATGGGAGAAGCAGCCGCTTCCCGACGTCGCGGAGCTGCCGGATCCGGCGCCGCGCTGCCCGCCCGCCCCGGCGCCCCGGCCCCCGGCCCCCGTGTCCCTGCCCCTGGGCAGGGGGCAGTGAGCGCAGCCCGCGCGCCCCGCGGCGCCCGTGGGTGCCAGGGCCCGTGACCCGGAGCCCGCGAGCCCTGCGGAGCCGCCAGGCGCTATTATCAGTGCGGTTGCATCGGCGGTGCCGCCCTCGAGGACTATGCGGAGGTTCCAGCCGGGGCCTCCCGGATGGGCGCCCGAAACGTGCGGCGGGGAAACCGAGGCACGGGGCGGCGAGCGGCTCATCCCGGGAGGCTGGGAAGCCTTCGCCCCCCTCCGCCGAGACCGCAGCCTCCCTGCCACCGAGCTGGGATTATCCGTCTTAATGCGACCAGATGCCAAGGGACGGGGATGAATGATACCTCCATGATGGGATTTGGAAAGGGGGGAGGGATGCGGGTGGAGAGACAAACCTTTTGACAGGCATCACGACTCTCTGAAACAGCTAAATGTGAAAATAAAGCAAGATGAAAGCTCTTTGCTGCCGAGCTCCCAAGGGAAAAGACCTCCAGGACCCAGGGGTAAAGCCGGGGGGTGCAGGAGACCCGGGACCCCCACTGCGCTCCTGCCCCTGCACCAGCCACCCGAAACGCACCCAGTGCAGCCACAATTCCAGGAAAAACCTCCCTCCACCACCCAACACAGGTGGCTGCCCCCCAGCTGCTCCATCCCGTTTTCCTCCAGTCTTTCACATGCGCTTTCCATAGGGAACACAGGCCCTTCCCAGCACGGCCGATCCGAAAGCTGCCAGCTCTTTAGGGGAAGCTAAAGCCGCATTATCTCAGCCAGGGCGCACTTAATCCATCCCTGTGCTCCGTTCATCCGGCACGAGCACCCGCTCCTTCATCCCGACGAGGAAGAGGCAGGATGGCCACGCTCCCCCCACCCGGGGTGCTTTTTTTTTTTTTTTTTTTTTTTAATGTTTCCCGTAACCCTCACACGCCGGCAGAGCCCTGAGGACACTGTCCCTGTCGCAGTGGGACGGATGCACAGACAGGGCCCGGGGGCAGAGCAGGGTCGGAGGTTACAGCTGTATTAACGGCAGGAAGGTAATTAAAAAATCCATTTGCAGGCAGCCACATTTCATAGTTCCAAACACAGAACTACATCTGAGGGGGAGGAAAGGGTTTCAGGAAAGTAAAAAATTGAAAACACTTCATTTGCAGCCAAGGGAAACACCACTTTGAGGTCCATCATGGAAAAGAATTACTGCCACAGTGATACTGCTTCATTTAGGAAATACAAAACCAAAACCCTTAGCCTTTCCGGAATCTCTTTTCCTTCCTCCCCTTTAATTTGATCCAAATTTGCCCGAGGCGCTCACTGCAGACCACAGCTTTACCCAGTTCCCCAGCAGCCTGGGAGCCTCCCGGGACACCCAGGGACCTGGGAATTTCACCATCTGCTTCCCTGGGGATTTTCCCTCTCCCCTTCCCGCCGCCGCCAGCACCGGGCCGCTCAGTATATGCCCCTCACGCGCTTGTTGTCCGGGTCGAAGGGGGACTTGGTGTGCGCCCGGGCCGCATAGGTGACCCCCATGCGCTCCAGCTCGTAGCTGCCGCTCTTCACAAAATCCAGCGAGACCTGCAAGGCAGAGGCACAAAACTGCGGGCACCCCCTGGGGACCCCGCGCTGTCCCACATGCGCTCGCGGCCGCAGGGAAGAGCGAGGGCACGGGATGGGCAGGGAGCACGGGCAGCTCCCGCATTGCTTTGGGCGGATGCACTTTGTGCACAAGACCTGGTTCTACCATCCCAGGAAGATGCACAGGGAGGTGGAAACGAGATTTTAAAAGCACCAAGCTAAAAAAAAAGCCAAAACACAGCGATTAAACGTTAGGGGAGGCATTTGCTGTGGATGCTTTCAGCAGAATCCAAAGTGCGGCGCCCTTAAAAGCAGCAGCAGGGGAGCCAGAGCGGGTGGCCGTGCTCAGGGAACAGCTCCCTGCAGGGAGCCGGTCCCCCGGTGTCCCCGCTCGGCCACACAGAGCCCGGGGGGACGGAGCCTGGCCGTTTGAATAACTGCAGGTTGCCAGCAGCAGAGCTGCGGCTTCCTCTCCTCTGCTTGCCCACGTCTTCTCCTCCTGGCCCGTTGGCATCGCTGCTGCTCCTTGTGCTCTTTAGCCACGATGCTACGGAGCTGTTCTTGCCTCCTCCAGCCCCGGAGAGCCCGGATGAGATGCATCCAGGGCAGGAAAACCCATGGATCGCAGAGCACGGCTGCAGAGCCCTGGCTTTGCCATGTTGCCCGTTCTGCTCCACGGGGCTGGGCCAGCAGCCTCCCGGCGCTGACCCCCCCACGGCAGCATCCCAAGCTGCCTCCTGGCTCCCAAGGCGCAGTCCAAGATGTGGGATATCAAACAATTTGGGGGGACAAGCACCAAGCGAGGTTTTATTGCCGGTTTCCTCCCCTCTTTCTTCCCTGCTGGTGACAGCCTAGCAAAAAGCCTCCCATGGAGGTGGTGCCCGTCACCCTGGGAAATGCCGGCGCTGGCAGGAGGGGATGGGGACACGAGGGGCCATAGAGGGAAAGCTCTTGGTGGTTAATTACGGATTAATCCCTGACACAGGATTAAAAGTCAAGGCGAGCAGGCAGATTAAAGCACCAGCATGTGCCCCGTCCATGGCCTGTGACAGGAGCAGTCCCAAGGGATGTCATCCGCTGCCCTCTGTCCCCACACATGTTCCCTGGTGTCCGAGTCTACGGCACGCTGGTTAATGAGGGCATCTGATTTACTACCTAGGAGCCTCCCGGGGTTAATTAAGAGCCTTCCAGGCTCCTATGGGGCAGTTGCTCCTAGTAACATCAGTTAATTCACTTCTGCAATTAAACACTCAGATGCCATTAACACTGGAGATGGCAGTTGGGCCGAGGACCAGCGCTGGGGCTGTGCACAATGACAGCCTGGAGATGGCTGCTGAGGAAGACGCTGCTCAGAGGCTGCCACCGCTCGCGCGCCGAGTTTCGCTGTGCCCTCGAACGCCGCGTTAGCGCCGTGCGGGGAAAGCTGGGGGGCTGCCCCGTCTCGCTCCCCAGCTGACGGTGCTCTTGCAATGTGCTCGGGCATATGGCTCTCAAAATAAACCCTACGCTTCCTCCCCCTGCAAATCCTCGGGGAGCGGGAAGGCAGCCCGGCTTCCCCACGGGCTCGCTGCAGTGCCTGCTGCCTTCGCTGCCCTTCTTCCCTGCGCTTGCTGTGGCCTTTTCGGGTGTCACCTCCCTGCCTTGACCCTGTCCCGGCCCAGCCCCACTTCCTCCCTGCTCCCAGAGATCCCAGGGATGCTCCGAGCACCAGGGAGGCCACCGAGCCCTTTCCCGATCCCGCGGGGCTCGTGCCGTTGCCTGCGGTGGTCGCTATACTCACCGCTCCCCCGGCGGGGTCGCGGATGTAGCCGTACGCGATGGTCTTGTCGATGGCGAAGCCGAAGTCCGCCCGGCGGATGTGGCCGACCACTTGGCCGTCCCGCCACACGGCCTCCAGGCCGAACATGGGCACCTTCCTGCAAGGCCAGAGCAGAGCAGCTGTCAGGAAAGTCCTGGGCAGGCCGGGATTCTCCAAGAGGGAAGCGCTTTGGAGAAGATGGTGAGAACAGACACTGGGTTCCAACCTGGTACCCAAAGTGCTGCGTCCTGGTGCATCCCAGGGCCAGCCTGGGCACCCGCCACCCCCAGGGCACTGCCCTGCTGCCCTCACATTCCTGAACTTCCCCATTCTGATCCCCGGCACTGCCAAGCCCCCTGCAGCCAGATTGCCAAAGCCTCCTGCTATTTTGGCTGAAACGAGATAAACCTACTCACTGTCACACCGTTTCCAACTTCCATTAAATATCCGGCAGGGAATATGAGGCGGGATTTAAATTACAGACATAATTAGAGCATGGAAAATGGCAGCAAGCATTTGCTCCCGAGCTGCACGCGTGCGCGCAGGAGGTGCAGGGGGAGCCGCTTCCATGCGGGTCTGGGTGCTCATCCCTGCGTGGACACGGGTGACAAACACGGGTGGGGGACAGCACCGGGCCAGCGACACTCACTCATCCGTGGTGAAGCAGACGAGGCGGCGGGGGATGCCGGCAGCCTTCTGAGCCTCCACGGCCTCCCGGCCCAGGAAGGGGATGTCCGACTTGAGCTTGCAGGTGAAGGCCAAGCCCGCTTCGAGGGGGGTGTCATCGGGGCGCAGGTCCGCGTGCCAGTGTCTATACCCTGCCGAGGACAAGGGGCAAACGCGGGTCTCCCAGCCTGTCCCCGCTCCGCAGATGAGGATAGAGAGACCGAGACATCAACTCTGCCTGCTGGGTACCCCTGTTGCCCTCCATTCACTTGGTCCGGGACAAAGCGCCCTCAAGAGAAACCCGTATTTAGGTCTCAGCACGGAGCATGGGGGACTAGTTGCATTTCTGCCATTAGCTGTCAGACATCCAGCCTGACACTATCCTCAAAGCCGGGAGAAAAAGAAACATCCTGAATCCCCTGGCCGAAGCCAAAGCAACCGCAGCTGTTGTATAGAAAACCAGGAACCTTTCTCGATGCTGAGGCTGTCGATGGCTCGGTAGCCGGCGTTGGTGATGCCGTGCCGGGCGCCCGCCTTCATCACCGCCTGGTAGACCCTCACGCAGTCCGCCCTGGGCACGTGCAGCTCCCAGCCCATCTCGCCGACGAATGACAACCTCATGGCACGGACCTGCGAAATGCAAGGGGCTAAAATCACTCACTCTGTGAGCACGGAGGCTGCGTGGCCCGGCGGGGAGGCTGCTGAGGCCGCAGCTCTGCCGCTCGTCGGCACGCGAGCGCTGCCGGGAGCAAGCAAGCTTGCAGGAGAACTTCGTGCAGCGGCCCTAGTTCTGGGAAATGCATTTTCTCCCTTTTCTTTGCTCCTCAGAGTGCATGATGCCAGATTCACCCTGAATTTTATCATCTCCGGCCAACCTACAGTTTGCACCTCTAATACCACAAATAACAGGGAAGGAGCCAAGCGTGAGCCCGGACCGCAGCTCTGCACCCCTCCAGCTTTCCTCAAGATCCACGAGGGAAATGCAGCGGGCAGAGCCTTTTCTCCCAGGCATTAAGCATTTCTGCAGCCACGGAGACGCGGGTGACGCCGCCGCAGCCGCTCTGCGGTTACACCGCGGTGCTGCCCCCTCCAGCTGGGCCTCTGTCTCCCTCTGCTGATTTGGCTATGGCAGAAAAAACCCTGTGAGCACCCAAATGTGAGGGAGGCTCAGGATAGCGAATTAGTCCCCACCAGGGCTTGTCCTGCTGGGCACGTTGGGACCATCGTGGTTGTGTTGCCAGCAGAACTGAAGGTGTCCCCATGCAGGGGCTCCCGTGGGATGCTCAGCCCTGCATCCCGGCCAGTCGAGCAATGGGGACACACGGATTTGCACTGACTGAACCTCCCCCCCAAATCGCTGCTACCAAACTAGCTAGACGAGGCAGCCCGGAATGCGCTGGAGAAGAACCAGCAGCTCTGAGCAGCGGGCGCCGCATTTCTCGGGGGAAGCGATTTCCTTGGAGATCTCCTTCCCGTCTGCTGGAGTTCCCCAGGAACACGGACCGGAGGGAAATCTGCTCCCGGCGCTGGGGCAGAGCTGCGTGTCCCACGATGTCCCGACAGTGCTGGGATCGCTCTCCCATGACAAAGCGGCCGGCACAGCCCCATCCCTGCCCCACATCCCGCAGGGCTCCCCGTGTCGCCCAGGCAGGCAGAGACCGGCGTCATCCCGCTGTCCCCACCCCAAAGCGGCAGCCAAACCGGCCTGGACACCTTCCCCGCGGGCAACCCTGGAGGCTCAGCCGCATTTCCCTCTGGTTCGTCCCTTTGGCTCCATGCCGTTGCTGCGGGGGAGGAAGCAGGGACGTGCCTGACTCCCGGGGGAAGGCGAGGATGTCGCCTGCGGAGCCGGCCCGCCCAGCCTGCTCCTCCGCGTGTCCCCACGCGTGCAGGACAGGGACAAGGACGAGCCCATGGCCCTGCTCCAGCAGCTTCCCCTTCCTGCCTGCCAGCCCCTGCCTCGTGTCCCTTGTGTCCTGCTGCCCAGGGGCAGGAGCTGGAGCGGGAGACTGGGCCCGGCCTGAGCGGTTCTGCATCCTGTTCCCCAGCTCCAGGTTGCTCTGCCCGGCACAGCCGCACATGTCTCTGAAGGGCTGGGGGTGGCCAACGCACCCATTGCCTTGTCACCTCCATGAGCTGGTTTGCCACCCTGCAACACACCCATCGCCTTGTCTGAGCTGGTTTGCCACCCTGGTGGCAACGGCAGGTTGTCATCCCGTGGGCGAGACCTCACCGAGATGCACGATCTCCGTCAGGGCAGGGGTGAGAAACAGCAACGTCACGGGCAAACATGGACACAGCAGGGAGCACAGAGAGGATGCGCCGGTCTGGATGGAGCCGATTCCTGAGCATCTGCTGACAGGGATGCAGGGACCAGGCACCGGGACCTCGGAGTGGCCGGGAACCCTCTAGAACCACTCCTGGTAGGAAGTGGGGGAGATTCATCCCCTGAGCACAAACACTCGGACACGGGATGCAGGCACAATGGGCTGGAAGCTCCGGTGTCTTGGAAGAGCTGGCACAAAGCCTCCTTCATCTTTAATGGCCCTAAGAGCCCCTGGCTGCCCTCCAGCTTCAGAGTAGCTCTGGCCCATGGTGCAGCCTGGGGCAAAAAGCGTCCTAGGCTAAATGTGGAGAGTTAGCGGGACGGGCAGGGTCACGCAGCATGATGGGAGAGGAGGTGCAAAAGCTCCAGAAAAGCAGAGATTTTGCACCAAAAGACACTCCCCAGAGGTGATTCTGCTGGTAGAGGAAGGTCCAGGAGAGGAAAGGTGGGCAGACCTTCTCCAGGGGACTCCTCCGCCGCGGCCCCAAGGCCGCTGGCAGCTCAAGCTCAGAAAGCAGCACAGAAGCTGGGAGTTTGGCTCACGGCCTCTGCTGCCCGCCCTTCCTCCCTGCCTGGGTTTTCTGGACCGCAACAGGCACTGCCGGCTTCGCAGCGAGGAGGGGGCTCCCTGCCCTCCTGCCGGGCTGAGACACCCCGTGCTGGAGGAGGAAAGCCCGGGGTACTTTATACCCAAGTATATCCTTGCAGGAAACGGTTATCGGCAGTCCAGCGTGTGCTGGTGCACGTGGATTCACAGCAGCGAGCTGGAGAGGTTAATCTGATCAGTGCTCACATGCTAGATCCTGTATTAATAAGGAATGAAGAAAGGGAAATGAGACTCTGCCGGGGCCTTGGGGGCACCAGCAAAATGTGTCTCCCCAGCAGAGCTAGGGGCTCCATCACTCACCAAGCAGCAGCGCGTGGAGACCGGGGGCCAGCTGCAATTTCAGCTCCTGGAGACACAAACAGGTCCCGCTGATTCGGGCTCCAGCTCCGTGGAGAGCAGGAGGCAGGAAGGGTTGGGATATCAGCCCAGCTCCTGGCCTGCACGTTGCTCCTGCTGCCTTTTGCTTTCGCGCCCACGAACACGCCAAGGAAACAGCACGCCGCGTTCGGGAGCATGAAGACGTGTTGCGACAAGCTGTAGCCTGCGCAGAGCCTTGAGTCACCGTGAACAACCCCACGGAGCAGCAGAGCAGCACGACAGCCCCGCGCAGGAGAGAAGCTGTCAGCAACACTCAGCTGAGCCAGCTCCAAGGACCATCGGTTAACGCGATGCACTGCAGCAATGCAGATTATGAGGATGAAATATTCACGTGGCGCAGCCAGGAGCAGCTCTCCAGCCTGCCCTGGTGTTGGTCACCTGCATCTCCAGGGATGTGTCCAGTGACAAGAACCCCCTAGAGCTTTGGGAAGCCTTTCTGGGGGAGAGAGCGCCTTCAAAAGCAGTGATAGCCCTTAATGAATCTCCAAATCCTAAAGCTTGCCTGCCTCTGCCAGGAAAAAGTGTCAGAACATTGAATAAATAAGAACAATAAAGAACATTTCCTACCCTCTTCTAATTAACAGTAAGGAGGAGAATCGACTTATCCTGTCTGCGTGTGATTTGCCATTCCTCTAAATCTGACATGCCATCTGTGTGTGCCCTTCCAGCCAAACGTGGCCCATAGTTCTACACGAGATTGTGGTCCATGGACTCAAAAAAGTGGTTTCCAGACAGGAAGAGATCGCATAGCTACCAGGAGGAGCCTGAAACACTCGGCGGCTCTGCCTTGGGCCAGCGCTACCTGTGCTGAGCGCGGTCGCTTTGGGATGTCTTGCTTGGAATTAGGAGCAGCTGGTCTCCGCTGCGGTCCCCTGTGCAACAAGCGCAACGACTGACGGCTACAGCCACAACCCAGAACAGGCAGAGAACAAGAAATCAGGTGCTCAAGCTGAGTTTAAGGCAGCTTTTAAGATGCTTTCCAACAAGAGGCGCGGGAGGAGCCGGGGGCCGTGGCACAATAGGCACCGGGATTTATTTTGAGCTGCTCACAAAAGCGCCGCGCGAGGCGGCCAGCCCGGCGGTGCCAAGCGTGAGACACGGAAAATCAACTTGGGAGCACCAGGGATACAGGAAAGCTTTTCACTTTGCGCAGTGTGTCACCTTTTTAGGGAATAGCGAGGGATGGGGACGTGGCAGGCAGCTACTGTGTTCATCCAGGCAGGAGATGCTCTGGGGATCGACAGTCAGCTCTGCTGGTCCCCAACCCTGCCCGGGACCGAGCGGGCAGCACTGCAGCTAAATGCACTTTACTTCCAAGTGCAAGTTCCTCCAGAGAGAAGTTTCCCCGGCAAATTAGTGCCACTCAGGGGACCGAACACCCAGCATTCCTGATGAGGCAGATCAGTGCATCACATACCACGTATACCCTCTGAAAATGCACATAAAGACTATACATAAAGTCATGCACAGTCAGGGATCAGGGGTTGCACCCAGGTGTGCGCAGCCCAATCCCTGGTGTCAATCCCATTGGAAAGGGCTGGCAAAACTCTGAGTTGAAAGGTGCCAACTCAGCCATTCCCACCAGATTTGGGCCATCCTGAGCCAAATTCTCTTAGGAACAGGTATTTCCATTAGATTTCAAGTGGAGTTATAAAACAGCATCAATTCCTGAGCCTTTGAGCAGAATTCAAAAGCATTTTAAGTATATTAGAAAATGAAAACCTGAACTTTACCCTGTATCCAGCAGTGAGATTCAAATGGTTTTTTTTCTCCGGAACTTTACACAAAGTGATATGCTATATATAAACTCACAAACCAACTAGTAGTTTCCAGAGTCATTAACTCTGCTGGAATTCTCCTTTTACTTTAGCTGATTTTGTTCAGCTACTGAGTTAATGCATGAAAACCGAGCAATATCTTTTTAAAGATGCTGCCTTCAGCTTAACCCCAGCGAAAGGCATCGGGATGACATCAGGATGGCTTCAGTCCAGCCTGAGGAACTCTGCTGCTCTGGACAGACCCAGGTGCTGCCGAGAGCCTGATGCTCTGCAATGGCAGGAGCAACTTTTTCCTTTTCCCATTGTGTTTTTTGGCTGCTCAGGCAAGGGAAAGTTCCCCTCCTAAGTCACTAATCAAGAAGGTTTTTGGTTTTTACAAAAGCAGAGCTTTACAGATGCTAAAGCAGCTGGGCCTTCCCTGTGGGGTGAGGACACGTGTGGCTTGGTGGGAGCAGAGATGCTCCATTTCCGACACATCCGCCCTTTATTATCCCCTTCTTCCCTGCACACACCATGCACTGCCCAGCACCCTACGTGCTTCCCACAGCTCAGTCCTGGTGCTGTTCATCTCCCAAGGTTTTCCTGCTAAGATCCTAGGTGCCAACTGGAAAACAAGCACAGTTTGGACACAAGACCAGGTGTTGGGAACCAACTAAGCCTGGCTTAGTTGGTTCATCTGGACCCACTCTGGCCATGCCCTCTGCCAACAACCCTCTCCCGGCCTCCGCTTGGTCCACTGGGAGACGGAGACCCTGCATGGGGACAACCCCTAATGCTCCCAGACAGCATTTGCACAGTATCAAAATTGCAGAAATAGCGAAAGGAAATGATTGAAAAATTCTCCTCCATGCAGACCCAAGCTACCTCTGAGGACAGCAGGCGACCAGTTTGAATTAAATACTGTGAAATTCTACAATAAAGTTCTGTAGAAGAGCTCATTCTTTTCACCAAACTTTTTCTTGGGGAAAAAAAATCCTATACTTTGCACCTCTGGGATGTTGCACACAAACACATTCACTTTTTGCTTTATGTTGGAATAAAATGGCCCATCTTACAAAAAAACCACCCCAAAATTCACCTTAATTTTCCTCTCCGTCTCAACTCAGGCATTTGCAATTCAGTGTGGAAAGGCCAGAGAGCTTTTCTTTGACAGTCAGGGCATTGACACTTAAAAGAAGCCATAACATTTCTACCAGATATTTCCTCCTTGCAAAACATTTTTTTTTTTTTTTAAACAAACTTGAAGTGAAATGCAAATGAAATAATCGTGCTCCTGAAGAAGGCAGCGCTCACAAACCTTTCACAGGGGATAAGTAGGTTATTAATAGATGTTATTGGCTTATCACAGATGTGAGCGCCTAGGGAGGATTCCAAACCCGGCAGCAGGAGCCGGTATTTGCAGCGCAGTGGGCAATTTTTAACAGCTGACTAGAATTATCCAAACGCTCCTCTCCAGGTGTGCGCTGCTCTTTCCCTGTCATTTGAGGGGAAGATTCCCGGCCGGCAGCAGCCAAATTTGTGTCGATCAAACGGAGGTGGAAGGAGCTGGGTCTCTGTGTCCGGCTGGGACACCCCAGCGCCTCCCAGTATCTCATCTGCACCAGGAGAACTGCTACGTGCAGAACACGACGGAGACTTTTGCAAAATGGCTCAAAATCCTAAGCTTTCCTTATTTTCCCGCCTTTTAGGCTGGAAATCGTTGCCTTGTAAGTGTGCTGATACTGCTGTGGTCATAAATCTCCCTTGGGAAGGCAGCGGTACCCAATGAAAGCCCTCTCCCAGGGAGGTGTTCTTGCTAAGGAACATAAAATACTCTTCGCAAACATCAAACATCACTAGGAGACCAAAGCAAAGCTCATTGTCCAACCCTTGCTCAATCTTTTCCCGTGATACCAACATTTAACAACAGCAGGTTCCTCCAGAAAGTTCCTGTTTTGACAAAGCATCGCTCTGGGGTCAGACGCTTCTATTTGGGGTGCTTTAACTGGCTCAAGCAGCAGCTTCATGCATGGGAAAAAAAAAAAAAAAAAAAAAAAAAACAAAGAACCGCCACCCCCTTTCCCTAGGAGTAACTTTGACAACGTTTATTCCTGTCAAGTGACACGGGGGAAGAGACCTGAGGCGCTTTTCTCCCCGCACGGCACCGGGTGAGAAGGAAGATCCCCATCAACCAGGGCTGCGAAACCTCACAGCGAAACCCGGAGCGCTGAGGACGGATCCATCTCTTTGCATCCCAGTCACGTGCTCCCTTTTGCCATGTCCTACGCCCCTCGCTGCAGTGTCGGGGTGGTGCACGAGGTCCATCAGAGGCCTGGGCACCCCGCCAGCTGCAACCCTGTCCCAGACGGCACAACCACAGTGCTGGATTTTCACCGTTCTGCCCAAAACAGACTCGCTCCTTCCTCGGGAGCCCTACGTATTAGCAGGGAGCATTTCCATTTCTGTACTTCTCTTGCATAACCGCTGACGCCAGTCCCGAAGTCTCAGCAAATGCCAGATGATCCGCGCTTGTACAGAAAGCTTAAGGTTGTCAGACTTCTGCTGAGATCAAAAACGCCGGCTCCTCCAGCTCCTGAGCCCGTTTGCGGACTGCAAGACACCCTTGGCTTTTAATCACCCTCCTTTTTAACACGAGGAGATGGGGAGGGGACGTAGAGTGTCAGATAAGGCTCTGCCAGCGGCGCTAGTCCCTAATCTGCGGGACAGATTCCTCAGACACCGGCGCGGAGCCGCGAGCCGACGTGCCCACGGGAACGCTCAGCACACAGGCAGCCTCGAGCTCCTCCGCCAGGCTCGGGGCGGCCACCAAAACCCACCCCGAGGCCCTTGAAAAACTGCCCAAAGGCACGTGCAGGGGACAGGAGCAGAGCACAGGGCTCCTGCAGCTCAGATGCCACGCACAGGCTCGTGACAACCCTTGTAGCTCCTGCTACGCGCTCACTCACACATTACCTGGGAAGCATCTGTCTATCCACAAACCCCAATCCAGCTCTTCTCACAGCTCTGCTCCCCTTAAAGCAGGCAGAGCTGGAAAATTAAGCTTCTTTTTGACAATAACCTTGGGGGGGGTGTTAAGATATATTTCTTCTCAAATTAGGATAAACCAACTCCAGGACTTCCAAAACACAAAGAAACCCTCCCCAGTCACCCCTTTCCAGAACACAGGGGCACTAAGTCTCCGCAGGGGCAGGTCCCTGGTCCAAGAAAAGCGAAGGGACAGCGGTCCCATCAAGCAGCGCCCCTGGAGGTAGCATATCCTGAGGGAAGCCGTGTGCTGGGGACCCAGTTCCCATCCTACCGTGCATCCCGCCACCTTGGCCAGCTTGTGGGTGGAGAAGGGGAAGGCCTCGTTGCTGAGATCCGTGTCGAGCACGTCCTGGAGCACGGTGCGGCTGCGGAGAAAGGAGGTTGCTCATTAACCGGATCCCAGTATTTTATCCCCAAAACCCAGCACCAGCGAGGCCTCTGAGGCAGGAGGGAGCCTGGAGGAGGGAACCGCGCTCACCTGAGCGGGCCCTGCAGGCTCAGCATGCCCAGCTCCTCGGAGCAGTCGAGGAGGCTGCACTGCAGCTTCAGGTCCTGCAGCACCGTGCTGATGTGCGACCAGTTGTGCTGCGCCACGGCCCCGCCGACAGCCAGGTAGTAGCCGTCCCCTGCAAGACACCCCACGGCCTTTCAGGCGCGACAGAACTGGCCTGGGTTCAGCTCAGCTCAGCTCCTGGCTGGGTTTTGCTCTCCAGAGGCTGAGCTGCAGCTCTGAGTGTCCCCAGCTTGCACGGCCCAGGGCAGGTACCACATACGCTGTGATCCTGGGGCAGGCCATACAAATGAAAGAATAAAAGGTAAGGTGGGATTTGGGGCCGTGCAAAGCACAGTTCCATCCTCCTCCCAGCCGGAGGGAGGGCAGGATCTTCCTGCCCTGTGCACCGGCCTGCGGGCACTGAGCTGCTCCAGGGCCAGCGAGGAGCAGCCCCCACCTCCGTCTTGAGCAAGTGCACAACGTCTCACAGCCAGATCGCAAGGCTTTTCCCCTCGGGGTTTATTGCTCTGCTGTTACGCAAGTTGCTCCAAGAGGCTAATGTCAAAGGTAGTGTTATGCAAGCGCTCGCTGCTTCGGCTACAGCCCCACCAGCCTTGCATAACTTTACATTTGTTTTTCTTTGCATACGGTTTCCCTCATTTCCATGGCACGGCTTGTAGACCTTGCCTGCATCAGTCTTGCTTTCCTGCTAGAAGAGCTTTTCCCAGTTCTCCAGGCCCTAGAGATGCCTTTGTGAAATGCTTTCACACAGAGCTTTGCCAACCAGGTCACGGATAGCTCCTTGGATTTGCAGGAGCAGGTGATCCTGAAGGAGAAAGCTGTTTGTCCCTAAAGACCAAATGCAAAAGCTTCCAATACTTTGTTCTGATACAGAGCAGATATCAAAGTTTTAAGGGAGGAACTATAAGTCAGAGCATTCTGCAAATATACACATACAGGTGAGCACTCTGCAGCCCGAGCCTGCCTGGTCCTCACCAGGACGGTTCACATAGAAGTTGTTGCGTGTTGAGGAAAAAGGGAGGGCTGGAGAGACCAGGCCATAACCAGCACAAGCACCGAATGTGTATGAGGGGAAATCCATCTTGCCAGTAATTCTGGGTGAGAATTACCCAGGGACAAGGTTAGGGAGCTGATTAATACATAATCGATCTTCCTTCTGCCTCTTCTGCCACTACCAAATTGCTCTCCAATAATCTGTCATAATGATAATAAGTGTAGCCACCTACTATAATTGAAAAAATAGATCTGCTTTTATTAAACTCCTCCATCAGCCATCAAATGCTGCAGCTCCGCTATCCGCTTCCCCTACTGCTTCCTGGGTGTCTGTGAGCGAGACAGGAGAGGGACACAGGAGGGAGGGACACAGGAGGGAGGGAGACGAGGCCCCGCTGGGGCAAGGCAAGGCTGGCGAAGCAGGGACATCCCTCCTGCGACTCTGCACCGTCCCTGCTGCTCCTGCTGCTCTCTCCCCTAGGCTGCTCCTGAGCAGCAAAGCTCGGTGTGACCCTGTGTGGGAGCAGGGCTGCTATTTGCATTCAAAATCCAAGCCGAATCCTTGCTTCCCGCCATCCTTCCTCTCCCAGGAGGTGCTGGTTCCCCTGGGGCAGCCGTAGCACCCGCAGACACCCGTCATTGCAAGGCAGAGCTGTTTGGCAGCGCTGCTGGAGCGGAGCACAGAGCCCTCCTCCACTACTGCTGCCTAATGCCAGTTTTGCCCTCTGGGCTGACTGCTCTGCTTCCTTTTAATTCCTCTTTATTGCAGCTGATAAGGACTTTGGGAGAGGCCAGAGCAGCCATGCAGAGCTTAGGAAACCCAATAACGCCAACGAGAACCTGGTTAGTGCACAAGCCCCCAGGAGCAAGGGGATAATCGGGTTATGCAGCAAGGGGGGATGCGCAGGGGGAGGTGACTGGGAACAGGTAATGCAATCAGCCCAAGATGTGCTGGCCAAGGCCAGCAGAAGTTCAAGTCACTTCCAAGAGTGTCCAAGATTAAAGAGACGCTTGAGTCTCCGGGGCTCAACGTGCAGCTGCAGCCACGGCTTGTGTGGTGCTGGGGTTTTACCTTGGAAGGCGGGGGCCAGCGGCGAGGCCGGGTGCCCCGGGCTGATCCGACTGACCGTCAGGTCGCTCTCCACTCCCCCCCGCCGGTTCAGCATGCAGGTGTACACGGTGGAGCCTAGGAGCAAGAGGAGAGACGGGGCCTCGTGAGGATGAGAGGCCCCAGGGCACCCAGCAAACGGTGCTGGGGGAGCAGGGCAGGCAGGAGGGCCACTTTCGAGAGGCAGAATTCACAGGTCCTGCGCATGCACAGCGAGGGGCTGGCTCTGCCCCCAGGATGGGTCCCACCGCACTGCTCTGTCCCTGCCAGCTGATGAAACCACCGGGTGTCACTGCTATTTACCCCAGAAAACCCATTTCTCCAGCTACACTCTCCAGATACACCCCAGCAGATCTGGGGTGCATCTGCTGTCACCCCAGATGCAAAGAACAGGTTTGCACCAGTGCGAATGAGAGCAAAATCAGTCCTTCGGGGAGCACAGGGAAAGCGGTTGCTCTCAGGTGCTTCCCACATCCTCTGCAAAAGCAACATTTACCATAAAAGCCAGGTTGGGTCACCCACGATTTGCTTTGGTTAAAGATGTAATTTCCTAGGGCAGCCTTTCAGTCCAATGCTCAGCAGAAACATCAATAACCCCCCCGGCACTCTGAAGCTGAAATAACAAGGTTGAGCCAGTACCTGGTGCTTTGCTAACATCAGCGGTAAAAAGCCAGTTGGCCGCTTTTGTCGCTTCAGGACCAACCAGGTAGAATTTCCCAAAATAAGACATGTCAAAGAGAGCCAGGGCATTTCTGCACGTTAAGCATTCATTCTTGATCTAAAATTAAAGAAAAAACACTGTGAAGTTGAGCCATATCCTTCTCAGTCTAAAAAGGGAGAGACATGTTAAACCACATATGTAATGGGAAACAATTCCAGGCTGTGCCCAGCGCCTGTACGGCTTGCTGTAGCGCTTCCAAACATTCCTCAAAAATTAGATATTACACGGAGCAAATCTGACAACAACACAGCACTGCCTATCTGCCCATTCCCATTGCATCAGTAAAATGTGATAGTTATCAATGGTAATAGTTAAAGCTTAAAGCTGGGTGTTTCTTCCTGGCTCGTGGCCAGGATCTGCCCCCAAGAGTCCCCCGCCTGTGCTGAACGTCCCCTCGTCTACCCGGCGGCTCCACTCACGACGTCGTGATGCGGGGGGAAGTCGAAGGTGTACTCGGCCCCCAGCAGCTGGTTGTACGTGTAGTTGCTGTGACGCTGCCGCTTGTAAGCCCCGTAGTAGTCGTAATCCAGGACCTGTGGAGAGAAGTGGGCAGGATGGAAGGCAGCGAGGAAGGCGGCCAAAGACAAGCAGCTAAAAAAGACAGCGGGTCCAGGCGGATGGAGGTTTCTATTGCATTCCCATCGTGCCTGGAAAGCGCAGCGTGTTGCCCGCACACATAGGGTATGTCCTGCACATGCACTATATCCTCAAGGACATGCAGGGCACAGGCTGAAAATCTCCCCTGAAAGCAAGTACTGTCCTTACCGGAGCTGCTCCCTTGGGATTGAACCAGCCAGGCCTCTCCCAGCCGTGTCTCTCCTGGAAAACACAGCCTTGTTGCAGCAGTTCCTAGGGAAGAAAATGACAGAAAGACAGTAGGAAAATAAAACCTTTTTGCCGAGCCATTCTTATTCAGCTGGTAAAGCTGAGAGTGCCCTCCTTAAACGCATGTTTCCTCAACACTTTGGCTTTGACTATAAGCAGCCAAGTGGCAAGAAGGGAGGGTGATGCCAGAAATCAGCTCTTCAATTTATTTTGCAAAATAGCGGAAAACCCCATCTCCTTTGAAATCCCTTGTATTTTTATCTAACAAAGGTATTTGCCTTAACAGCATCCAACAGCAAGCAGTCCCATGGGTCAGTTGTGCACTGCACTTAAGTTTGTGTTTTGATGCACTAGTGATCAAAAGAAGTTAAATCCAGAGAAGAAGATTCTCCCCAGCACTTTTAACAGTAATTATATAATAACACTTAAGCTTTATATGGCAACCTTTTCATTCCTCCTCTATGTTCTCAGGCAAATATCTCTGCATGCAATTAATTAGGGTTCCATTAAGATATTTTTGTTTGTTGCCTCTGTTCAGAAAAGAATAGATTTTGTTGAATATTTTAGAAATGATTCAGTGTCTATTTATAAAACATAGCACATGTTCTGGAGCTTCATGTATAAATACCAGGCTGTCAGTCAAATGGGCATCGCTTATTAGGCATCCTATTAAAAAATAAATTGCATCCTCGGTGACAGAAAACAACTGAGCTGTCAAGCAAACAATGGGGGACGGCAGGGAGGAATGTCTGTTTTACTGCTGAAGTCTCTGTTCTCCATCGGAAGAGAAATGGCCTGATTGGAATAGCAGTAGCTGCAATGGGCTCAGGAAACTTGGTTCCTTCTGGGCCAGGTATGGAAGGTAAGCGAAGTTGCTTTGCAGCAGTCAGGCGAATGCAGCCAGCCCTCAGGTCACAGCTGTCGGCAGCAAAGGGTGTTTTAAGTGGCTCTGCTTGGTTTTGCAATGCTGCCGGTGAGCAAAACTGCTGGAAATCCAGCCTGGCGTTGCAGGGGGGTCTCTTGAAAGGGCTCACCCGCTGCGGGCACCCTTCGCTGCATGGGCAGACGGCGCCTGGGAAGCTCCTCACCTCATGCAGGGGGTCCTTCCTCATGTTGCGCCCCGCCAGGGGCTCGTCGTAGGGGAACACCACGGAGTAGTTCTTGGCGTAGGACTCGTGGCTTCGCTCGCGCAGCCAGCGGTTGTTGTCGGTGAGGGAGCGGGGAAAGCGCCTGGAAAGCAGGAGAGGGGCATGGACACGTCAGCCCGCAGCTCTGCCCTCCCGACCAGGGCTCGGCACCACCTGGACGGCGCCACGGCCCTGGATTCAGGTAGATTTACCCTAGAGTAACTGAGAGCAGAATATGGTCTTGCCGGGGGGAAAAATAAGAGGAGAATTTGGGTTTACTCCGCTTCGGCCTCTGAGCACTCCCCTTTTGCACAGCCCTGTTTTAAACGCGGCCCTGAGAAAGGAAAGAGCCGTGAACATTCTTGACATTTTTCATCCAATTCTCCCTGGCCTGCAATATAAATAAAAACCGAAGCATTTTACAGTTGTTTGACAGATTTTCATCTTTCAAACACAAAAGCTCCTGAAGGAATGTGCCAGTTCAGCACATGCTCATATTATTATTAGCAGAGACCTATAACTCACAGCTGAGAACCTCGCGCGCGCTGGTGGCACCTCTCCCATGCGCTGCCTCTGGCGAGTGGGGACATGTGGCTTTCAGCATCGCAGCCTGGAGCCCCCAGGACTGCAGAAAGGGAGCCAGACGTCAGGTGGAAGGCCAGCCCGGGTAATTTATAGGGCTTTTTAAGTCAATATTTTCAAGGTTTGTCCCTGCTTTCTGCACGCTGAGGAGGCGCAGGGTACTTGGGAAGTGGTGGTGGCAGCTCTGATGAGGACTGACAGGAAACAAAACTCCAGGAAATGCAAAAACCTGAACAGAGCAATCTAAGTGAGGCAGCCAACTCGAGAGCTGCAACGGGATCTCGGGGCCGTGAGGATGAGGACATGAGGACGGCAGCAGCTCCATCCCGAACTCCTGGAGAGGATGTCAATGGCCACAAAGCTGCTCCTCAGCTGGCCCATTTGCAGTGTGGCACAAAATCAGCAAGTGCTTGAGTCAAGGCTGGCAAAGGGACAGCTGGGCAGAGGTGTAGGGTGCCCACAGGGCTGGCTCCTCACTGCTTTAGTAGCAGGTTGAAGAGGGCTGGAAAACATGGGTATGGCCCCACAGCTACTCCTGATGAGCAGGACCCCAAGAGGCATCACCTGCCTGCACCCAGCCCCACTCAGAAACGGAAATTAAAACTCTAGGAGGAGAGACAGGGGTGACATGGCCTACTGGGGAGGCTTAGCATGAACTCTGGGCTTGTACCTGCAACCCACAATAAAAAAGATCATGGGGAAAATGAGGAGAGGCAAAACAGAGACGTGACAGTTCTGGCTCCAACACAGACTCCCTCCTGTGACGTTTTTCAAGCCACGCAGCCCTCCCTGGGGCCACAGCTCCTCCACGTGCGGAGGGTAGCAAGGGAAACGGCAGCCTCGCGGGCCACCTGCTCGGATCAGCGCTGGACAGCGTTGGACAGGGACGACTCGCCGCGGGTGCAGAAACGTCACCTGCAGCTCAGACACGGGGTATTGGAGCCACCCGGGCAATCCCGATGCCTCCGCGGGGGCTGGAAAGCTCCTCTGCATCTTCCCGAGCAGCAGTGAGGAATCAAAGCCCAGACCAGCCTCGCGATGGCTTCGGGTTGTGCCAGCCCCTGCTCCTGCCATTGCAGTGGGGCCTGCCTGACCCAGTGATTTATTTTTTCCAGGAACAGCCGGTATGGGAGGGCTCTGGAAGCAGTGCCAGCTGGAGGAAGGCTATTGGAGGTGTCTTTCTGCTGACCTCTACAGGCAACAGCACTGATTTCCCCTCTCTCCCAAGTGTCCCTGGCTAATTCAGTGGTTCTCTATCAGCTTTCCTATTAAAACAATGCAACTTTACAAGCTTTGACCCTGACAAGTTTGTTGCCATTGCTAGGAGCCCCATAAGAAAGCCCAAACCCAATCAAATATAATCGGGAAAGTAAAAAGCAATTACAGAGCCAACATTTGCACAGTGAAAATCTCAATGTTGTGCTGCAGAGAGTGGGGAAAAGCTAATCTTTCTGCAGTTGAAATCATCACCCTCGATTATTAACTTAGAGGATTAGGCATGGCACTAATTGAACAACAACAAAACCCAAATGTAATTACCCTGTCCTTTTTCATCATCACAATCTCCTTGCGTCTGATGTTTGCGTAAAAATGGAATGAGGCAAATGAGATAAACCCCACATGTAAATTCATTAAAGCTGTTAAGTATAATTGATTCCAGCTTCTCGGAGAGTCACAGGCTGCTGCGCAGGGACTGCCCCGTGCGGGCAGGGAAATGTCTGTCCTCTGTCCCCGACACCTAATCCTGGTGACAGGCTGGGGAGAGCCCAGTCTCAGCCTCCTGAGCCAGCCCTGCCTCCAAAACGTTCCCCAAAGACAAGCCAGACCCATTTTGGTGAAGAAGAACATGCCCTGGAGCAGCCTGCAGAGCTGGGGGGACTTGCCTGATGTCGTAGCCATACATGTCCTTTTCTGGCCGCCCATGGATGACCCAGTGAGCCAGTTCCCTTCCGCAGCCGCCTCCGAGCATCATTCCTAGGGAAAGAGACAAGGACAGAAATGAGGCAGAGAGGCTAAACTCGCTCTTTAGCTGCTCAGGGTCTGCCTGGGATTTAAATGCTCGCAGAGCTGAGGATACATGAGACATGATTTCTTCCGATCCCTTCTTACCAGCGCTGTTGAAACCGCAGCCAAGGAAGAAGCCTCGGACTTCTGGGGCTTCGCCCATGAGTGGTTTGTGGTCGGCTGTGAACGACTCTGAAAGACACAGACCGGAGAAGCCATCAGGAAGGCCAGGCTGGGCATTCCAGGGATGCAGCCCACATTTCAGGCATGGGGCTTCTCCAGCTTCCAAAGTTGATCTCATCCTGCTCCTCCTCCCAGAGAGGTCCATGGAGCCGGTTAGAGCAGCTCCGAGCAGCCCCAGTTCAGGCACCCTCTGTCTGCCACTTCTGCAGTCAGGCCCAGACAGAACCACCCATCTGATGCTTGTCCTGCCCCCATTCAGTCCATCACTTCAACACTTAAGTTCCATTACCAAAAAAACAAATATCGAAGTACCCAGCTGACCTGAAGGTACAACAAGGCTCTTCAGAAAGTGAGTTTAGAAAAAGAGCCCCATCTCTCCCTGTGTTTGCAGACTTTTCCTATAGCTACACTTAGTGTCTCTGAAACCCTTGCTGACACCCCATGGGGACCCACCATTTGGCTACTTCTTCTGGAGCTCGGAGGAGCGGGATAAGCATTTAGGCCAGCTCCGGGTTGAATTCACCTCGAAACCCCTAGAACTGGAAACATCAGCCAGAGCAGAAGTGCCCTAAACTACCCCAGCAGTGTCTGCTGTTGTCCCAGGTGCTGGGAGCACAAGTGCCCTGGCACTGCTGGGCACACGGGCAGCCCTTTCAGATCCCCACGGACAACTTCCTCAGCAAAGGACAACTTTCTAAAAGGGGTTAGTTGTTCTGTTGGTGAAATATTTACCGTGCAGAGGAAATGACAAGCATTTGCTATTTGCTTCCATCAGTGCGACTCAGCTGTTGCAGGCAGAGCAGATGCTAGTTCAAATCAAGAAGCAGGATGGGAGGATTCCAGACGCTTTAGAAATTACATTGCTGTATTACAAATATTAGGTGTATGTCCATAAGAAGTCATCTTCACATGGAGACCACCAGCTGTACTTAAACTGCAGCTTAATCAAACCTGCACTACCCAGGGCCAAGGCCTCCACTTGTTCACCATGTTTCATCTGCTTCAGGGCAAGAGATGTGCCCTACTTTACCTTTGCACAACAGCACAGCTCCCTCTCTGAGGGACTACAGGGTTTCCCTTTAAGTGCTTCAGGAAAATGAGAGCTGATTTGGTAGATTTCAGGGCTGCCGTGGCTGGTGATGTCGCGCAGGGCTTGGATTCAACCGCTGAACCCCGTGCAAAGTTCCCATGAGGACAGCATCGTCTGAAGTGGGATAGCCCAGCTACTACTTGGACTGTCCTAAAGAAAGGTGATTGCCTTTAACTCCACACCAGAGACCCTTTTATGTAAATATAATCTGCCCAGGAGCCTGGAAAGCTGTTGTAAAAATAATAGTATAAAATAACGCTTGCAAAACCACGGGCCACTCTTAGAACATCTGTCCCTTAATTCTTCAGTCCAGTGGCAACATCATCAGCTGCAAATGTTTCCATTTTTCTATCAGTCTCTGTTAAAAACTCTCTCAATCCAGACCAAGAAAGGCAATGTTGGGTAATACTCCCCCCAGCTATTTATTTACTTATGCTAAGCCTATGATGCCACCTCTAGGAAGACAGCACGACTGCAGCTAAACCAGAGTCTCTGCGTTCGGCCAGTTTGTGTCTCCCACAGATTATGGAGTTTTCTGCGGACACAGCCCAGGGGAGGAGGATGCAGCACCCCAGCCCCTGCCTTTTTGCTCGCATGGCCCTGGGTAACTCTGCACCCCTTGCGTGTGGGGCCAGCGTCCCCCACCCGTTAAGCAGATTTGCAGTGGGCAAATCTCCTTGCCTTACCTGCAAGCTCCCCAACACCCAGGGCTGCCTAGGACACAAGAGGCCCTCTCGGAGAAAGATGATGCACAACAGGATAAAAACACGCTGTACAAATTCTGAAGGTTGGCAGCCAATCTGTCCATCCCTGCTTCCCTTCCGCCCCCAAGAATGACAAACCCGCCGACCGTTGCCACCAGATCTGCAATCTTTCCAAAGCAGACATGTGCAAGAATCAAAACAGCCACTGTGCCAGGGGAGAGAGCCAGCTCTGCCAGGCTCGTCAGTGCCAAGGCAGGTCAGTCAAGTCAATATTGGCTCTAATTAACATTCCCACCAGCTGCTAGAAGCAGAGCGGTTCACAGGACATGCCAAATTCACTCCTGCCTTTGAGCACGTCAAACAAACCATTCCCACTCCTAACCTAGCATTGCACAGCCACATGGCAAGGTGTAAGCAAGGAATAAATGGGACCATATGCCTCCAAAAATCGCTGTCAAGGAACACGGCTGCCATGATGCTACTTCTGATATACTACCTGGCCCGCAGACAGTGGATTTAATTCCTGTTTTCTCCAGCACCGGGACTCTGTTGACAGCACCTTCAATGTGTTGCATGAAAACATCCCAGTCCAGATCAAAGAGGCCAAAAGCAAATTTTTCAGATACCTGAAGGTGAAAAAACAGGAATTAAGACACAAAAGAAGAGCTTGGCTTGTGGTAGAAGGAATTCTCAGCTTTGGCAGAGGCTAGTTTTGAGATTCTGGGTTCTTTGTGTCTTTATGAGCTGCCTAGACAAGCATCAGGGTGAGAGGCCTTGCTTGCAGTAGAGTCACTGGTGACTTGAGGAAGAGCCTGTGGCCCGGCGGGAAATTGCCTAGTGACCTCCTAAATCCCCACCAGGGCCAGAGCAGCTTTTGCATTTTGTTTTTGCTAGGGGAGCATCCCTTACCTACACCTTGGCCAGACCCAAGTGGAAGATGCTCTTGTGCTTTCCCAACACCACCCACAGCCTCCTTGGCCTCGTGGAGGCTGGTTATCGGCAGCTGCTGCTCTGTACTTTCTGGCCCACAAGCCAGGAGATGAGGAGCTCACTTCAGCGCCCACTCCATCAAATGTGGGTTTCCTGGTAACACGCTTCATTTCCTCTGAAAAAAACCTCTCGGCATTGCTCACCTCCTCCCAGAATATTGGATTTGACTCATATCCACCCACGGAAAGGGCATCGCCTTGGAGACGGAGATACACCGAGGCGTCGTGATCTCGAACGTTCGGCATGTTCTAAAAATAGGGAGGGAAAGCAGAGGGGTGAGACAGGATACCAGGGGCCGAGAACTGCCGGGATCTCCTCTCCTCCATGCAGGTGGAGGGTGGTTTTCTTCTCACTGGCAAGGTGATCCAGACAAGTGGGTGCTTAAAAACCAGCATGTTTTTCTCTCCGCTTGTGCTCCCAGCACATCCATGGCATCAGCACTGACTCTTCCAAGTCTCCTCCAGTCCCCCAAAACCCCTCATGGTGCCCACGTCATTCACAGAGGGGGACACCCACTTCAACTCCAGCAAATCCAATAAACCCATCAGCAGCAAAGAGGTTTATGCAGCTGGAGGGGAAAGGAGAGGCCACAATAGTCACATTATCTGAGTCCACTCCAGCACATGGGCTAGATGCCCCAGCCCTGGCCTGATGTGGAGCACAAGGTGCCAAAATGACCTGGATGCTTCACAGACCAAGCTGCAGCACAAGCCTGGGACCTGCTGGGACCCTGTCTCTACCCCAGGTCAATATATTGACACATGTTCAGGGGACATGAACAGTATTGTTGTAGGGCTGACTGTACGTCATGTTGACAAGCAATGTTTTGAACAAGAGGCACCACAGTATGTAAGCTGCAACCTCTTCTGCTCTGTGCTTGCACAGCACAGGGGAGTTACTAGAATACAGCTATAATCACCAAAGCAGTATTTTTTAAAAAATAAGGTATCTAGGACTGAAAATGCAGACGCAGACTGCTTCAGTGGGATGGGATCTAACCAGTGTGATACCCTCCAAGCCCAAAGAGCCTGTGTGAATGAAGTCTGCTTTAATTCACAAACAAATCTCTGTAGCCAGAAGGCAGGAACAGATTCCTTGGGATGGTTTAGAAATGCGTGGTGAGCTGTAGCTCTTCCTGTTGGGGACTGGGACTTGTTCACAAAGTATTTGCCATTATTATGAATGTTCTCAAACACAGAACACATCAGAGACCTTATAATAATTCTACAGAGGGCGGGGAAATAACGATAAGGAAAAATTATCATGCTAATCAAAACCTTGTTAAATATTAAATACCACTCTATTAAGGTAGTCAGGTACTCATGCGCATTTGCTATGAGAAGTCAGGCAGCTGAAACACTGAGTCCAGCTGCAGAAACCTGAGCTCTGCCGTGGCTCTCCCCTGGGCTCTCATTTCTCCCCTTGGAGATCTGCACCGAGGAGCCCTAGCTAGGCTTCCACAGCAGCGACAATGCTGCAGCTACTAAATAACTGAACGGTGCGTCGCATACAGGCTCCAATTCAGCCTTCCAGGCAGAAAATTGCACTTGGCGCTGAGAGCCTTGTTTGATTTGTGCCTGCAGGGCTTGGCCTGATGGCACCAGCTTGCCCTGAGGGTAGAGGGTAGGGAGATGCCAAGGTTTGGGGTGCTCCATCGCATCTTCTGCCGAGCACTGGAGACAGGAGAACCAGTGCTGCCCTCCAGCCACCATGGATTTCATACTTGTGTTGTGGGGAGCCTCTGGGAACGTCCATTTCTTGCCCTTGCGCTCAAGTTCCTGAGAGATACTCAGCTGGGAGCTCAGGAACAAGCTCCCCACCCGTGCAGCACAGCGCCGGACTGACCTGGATGCCCTCGATGTGCTCCGTCACCACGTAGGCATGGTGCATGGCCACCAGCGGCACGTGGACGCCGGCCATCCGGCCCAGGGCGGGGGCCCACACACCTGTCAGAGACACAACGCCCAGCACTGAGCAGTCAGAGCCCGCACAGGAGTCCACGGCAAGAGAGCTACGGACAGGTCCCGCTCCTCCCGCGGTGCTTTTGCCCCGTACCTGCACAGTTCACCACGCAGGGAGTCTGGATAGTCCCATAGGGCGTCTCTACTGCAGACACTCTCTTCACACCCAAATCATCGGCTTTCACCTGGATGCCAGTCACTGGGCAATTCTCTATAATCTAGCAGCAGAGAAGCGGAAAGACATCATTGGCAGAGTGGAAATTTTAGCAGGATAATCTAGTTTTCCCGACATGTGGTCCCAAAATCTCTCTGTGCTGGGAAAGGTGAATTAAAGCAGAGGTCTGACACTGTACACCTTCCTTTGCTTGTAAACAGTTAACATTGCTGTTTCTAGATAATAAAATGCTCACTAATTCCAGATTCCTCTGAGTACCTGTAATTGCAGAGGATGTTTATTATTTGCATGCCTTGCACGTGAGCTAAGCTATATGTGAATGATGGGCTTCAAGAGTGGACTGTGTGATTTTACCCTAAAAGCTGTGCTCTCCTGAGGACCTTGAGACCTATGGCTCTGCCCCATCTTGCTCCAAAAAGTTTTCTTTATTCTTCCATACAATTTCTCTAGATCTCAGAGTTCCAGTGCAGCACTGGCATCTTGCCAGCATTGCTGCTGTGGCTGCAAGAGCCGAACGGGACAACCCCCTTCGCAGACAAACAGGCCTGACACCTACAAGAGACGCTGCGAGAGCAGCCCTGCTCCGGTGGGACAGGAAGAGCTGTGAGCAGGGCAGGGCAGGATATCTGCTCCTGGCTCCACTAGGCATTAATTAGTAATTACCGCAGCGCCTCTGGCAGTTGCTGCTCTAGCAAGAGTTGAGCAGGTGCCAGCAGGATCCATGGTGCCGTCATTGGGGACGTACAGTGTGCCGTACAGGTCATCCACGTTCATCAGTGGGTACAGGTCCTTGGTCTCAGACGGGGACAAGACGTAGGACTCCACTCCATAGACCTTTCCAAGCTGTGAACCAGAGAAGAGAATGGGGATTCTGTAGTGACAGAAGCTTTGGATGATGGCGTGTTGGTGGACAAGGAAGAAACCCATGGGACACGCTTAGCTCCTAGGTACCCTTGCATGGACTTCCGTGCCTGCCTGTAGATGCACTGCTGCTCTGAACTGCTCCAAAGCAAGCCCCAGAACAGAGTACATGGCGAACCACCACAGGAAGGTCTCTAGAGCTTTTAAAGGATTGCTGTCCCATTAATTCCACATCCACTGCCTGTGCAACTGGAAGAAATCCATGGTTGGGCTCCATTTTGTAAAGCTCAAATGAGATGCATGAAATCTAGGAATTTTTCTACCAAGGTGTGGGAAGAAGACACAGCGGGTTATGGGTAAGGATACTGTGTCCACCCAGCACTCCCTGGACCAGCACCAACAGGCACGCTGATGTTTCACCCCTACCGACATGAGCCGCTTGTACTCGTCCAGCCTCTGCTTGCTGGAGGCGATGAAGAGGCCACCGTTCTGGACCCAGCCGGCGTGCAGCCCCGTCTCCTCCGGCAGCTCCTGGCTCACCACGTGCCGCGTGTGGGCCAGCAGCTCCACCTCCACGTCGCTGGGACGCAGCTGCCACAGCAGCCCTGGGGGGACAAGAGCCCGGCGCGCCCACGTCCATCCCTCCATCCATCCCCACCAAAGCCACCCCTCCATCCATCCCCACCAAAACCATCCCTCCATCCATCCCCACCAAAGTCATCCTTCCATCTGTCCCCCCCCAAAGCGGAACAAGTGTCACCTCCAGCCTCTCCCCACGCTCCTCGCTCCATCCTGCACCCGCACGGGAGCCCACGGATTTCCCCTCCACCCCAGGGTATAATTGGGACGGGAAGCAGATTTCCGGAGCAGGAACCCTTCCCAAAGACACGGGACACGCTGAAGTAGCACCCGGTTCCCCTCTCCCAGCCCAAGGACGTGGCCCTGGCCCCATAGCAACCAAACGAGCATCCCTGCAAACTCCCGGCTCACGTCGGGCTTAAGGGAAAAGCGTTCGGGGTGGCCGGGAAGGGCTCACCGGCCGTGTGCCACGTGGTGCCGGCGGTGAGGCGGTGCCGCTCCAGCAGCGCCACGTCCCTCACGCCCATCTTGGCCAGGTGGTAGGCGGTGTGACAGCCCAGGCTGCCGCCACCCACCACC
>JAYECN010766897.1:0-45033 GCA_035222435.1 Microcambeva ribeirae | reverse complement strand
ACGTTTTCTTCTTCTACGCAACACATTCAGTCACTCGAAACCTTTCCAGGCAGCAGCAGCAGTGCGAGGGACCACTGGTGTTGAAACACAGATGTGCGAGGGGCAGGAGCAAGAGGCAGACACTGGCTGGGGCTTGCAGCCATAAAGGGTTGCTGCCTTACCCTCCTTGGTGTTTGCCAGTGGCTTTCTATATGGGACACCTCTCCAAAAAACCCTTGGTGTTTGGCCAGTCTCACGTGTCTGTGGTGAGGGTACAGGAGCTGGCACCTGAATGGGAGCAGGGGAGCATGCTGATGCCACAAAAAAAAAAAGAAAAAAAAAAAAAAGCAGTTGCATAAAGATGCTGCTATTTCAAAGCAAATTTTAAAACGTTCTTTGATTAGCAAGTGACATTTCGGTATTTTCATGAAAATGAAATGCTACTCCAGCGCTGCATTTAAATATTTCATTTCAGCTTCCTGAACAAACTTAACATCTTATTATAAGTCATTTTGACATAAAAGCGCCTTTCTCCGTGGTTTCTCCAGTGCAGGCACCCCCTGCTCCAAATACGCCCGCGGGAGAGCTTCCTGCTATTCCTGTGCTGCGCGGCACTTCTGCCTTGATCAAAGGGAAACTACATTCCACCTGGGAGCCTCGCTTTGTCCACACCACCCGGCCCATGAAAAGGAATGAATCATGAACCTCCCGAGCTGTTCTTCCTTGGAGGCCATGCAGGCTATTAAAAATACAGATGATTGTTGTAGCTGTGCAGTGAAAAGTTTGGCTGAATTCAGCAAACAAAAATACGCTGGTTTGGTTCAAATTGTGCTGGAGTAAAACACCAGGGAGCTCCTACAACTTACTTAACGTTTCTAATGCTGTCTTTAAAGAGAAGGACGTTGAAAAAGAAGATCTTTTTTGGAACACATAATACTGACAAAACATTTTTGTTAGAAAACTTGTGAATCTCTCTCCAACCATGGTGCATCAGCCCGTGCCTCCCATGTGAAAAATGGCATCGCTCTCCAACGTGGAGGAAGGCCGTGGCTGTGTGACGGTGTTTTGACGATTACCTTGACTTACGCTGCGCCCTGAGCTCTCCTTCATGTCGGTGCTGAAGGCCAGGTTCCCCTGGGCTGCTGCGATGCTCCAGAAGGTCTCCAGTCCTGGTGGCCTCTCCTCACACCTCTCTTCCCTGCGAGGGTTTCCATGCTCTGCATGCAGAGGCCAATGTTGGGCTTTGAGGGAGCAGGAGAGGATGGACCGTCGTGGTGCCCACCACAGCCCTTCCCATTTTCCCGAAGGAGATGGGTTAAGTGAGAACATTCCCTTTACGCTCGCATTTGTGTAGCATTTATAAATTCTGCTTGTATCAGACACAGGAAATATCCAGATACTGTACCAGATACTGTCTATTTCTTTTGTTTTCTCCCACTTCTACCATGAGTGAAAATTCCCAGCTATGCAGCGTTGCCACAACCTTCATCTCAGTGTCCTTGCTGTTCCAGACAGGTGCATTTTTAGACCAGTCATCTTCCCTCCATTGATTCCAAACTACCTGCTCAGAAATAGTAACTGAAGCCAAAATACACTCTCCTTGCTCGGTTGGCTCAACTGACATTCCCGTTCCTTCCCTAAGCCCTGCCTTGGCACAGCCTTCCCGGCCGAGCTGTCCTCTTGGGAGCAGAGGAGGGAGAGCAGCCTTTGCGGAGCGCGGTGGCCGTCCTGGACACCTGCTCGCGCGCCGCCTCCTCCTGACGCTGCTTGCTGAGCAGAGAAGCACAGAGATGTGTGGCTTCCTCCCCTTCTTCCAGGTGCGGGTGCTGCGTGGAGAGCACAGGACACGGCTTCAGCTGTGACACCCTGGCCGCCTTTTCTTATTGTATTAATGCAGCGTTTTTGCAAGCGTGCTTTTCCACGTGTCCGTCATGAACTTTTCTGATGCAAGAGCACTCAAGGTACTAAGTTTTTGTTAATCCTGCTTGTAAACCCAAGGTAGGAGCAAGAAGCCTTTGCTGCTCCCCTGGAAGATGGACCATGTCTGTTGGGGACATGCGGATTTGCCTCTTCCTCAGCACCTGCACGTACCCTGAAGTACTGGACTGGCACCCTGACTTTACCCTTCAGCACCTGCATCCCGGTCCTTGGAGCTCTCCCATAAACCTCCCGTTTTATGAATTATATCACAGTGATCAGTGTGGACTTCTTTTGTCCCCTGAGCATCAAATGACTCGACTTTGATGCCCTGCTGCTGTAGCCCCTGCTTCCATTTGATGGGACTCTTGGCTGGTTCTGCCCTTGGTATTGCACTCACCCGTAGGGTGAACACAGGACTGAACCTGCAGGAGCGCGAGTCATGGCTGAGGGTGTCCTGGAGCGGGACAGGCTGCAGGACACATTGCAGGACAGGAGCGAAGTCCTTGTTCACTCACCATGCGGCTCCACGAAACCACCAAACGCTGCCTCGCGGAGGCTCTTATAAGAGACGAGCGTGTTTTGCATATCAGCCGTTCTCATTGACTAGTTTTGAAGGCTCTTGACACATGCGAGTGAGGCCCTATCCAGCATGCGGGGAGGGTACGAGCAAGTGGAAGTTAGTACTTATGTTTGCCACTGATAAATGCATTAGTCTTTAAACTGGAATTTAAACTACAACCCTTTTTCAGGCACCTCAGCACTCTGTTATTTTGCAGGCCTTGTAAAGGAATGTGATTTTGCCTTTTAACTGAAGTGTATCTTATGCTAAGCAGCGAGATTAAACATGGGGATCCAAAAGAAGTTGCTGAATGGCAGAATTGCCTTTATAAATAACATTAATAATTTATCCGATCCAGGGGTTTTTTGGTAAATGAAATACCTGCCTCTGTATAAAGCCCACTGAATAAGAACACATCTCCGCTTTTATGAGGCTCGGATTAAAGAAGGGAAATGCTAAGGGGCTTATCTTCGCTTCAATTTGCAGCCCTTCCGGCTAATGGCAAACTCATTTAAGAAGCTGCTGTGTTTGTGCCAGCTCTGTCTTTATTCTCTTTGCTGGAGCTTGGCTGCATTTCTTGCCTGCAGTACGGGAGAGGAGAATGAAGAGTGGAGAGGCAGCAGTCTGTTTTCTTGACCTCAGATTAACAGACAAAAGCTAATGGGAATAATTTTCGTTGCAGGCCTCCTTGCTATTAGTTGCTGAAAACGTAACGCTGCTGAAGAGCCGGCCCTCTGGGGACAGGGGAGACTCTCCCCACACCTGAAAGAGGATGGGACTCTCGGCTGAACTGAGATTAGTCAAAAGAGCAGCCGCCGTCTCTCTTCTGGGACGCTCGCTTCCTCCGGCACGGGCATTCACGAAATGGCAAAATTCATCCTCAGCAAAGCCCACGAGCAGTCTCATTTTAGCTTTTCTTTTATGCCAGCGAAATCAATTGCTTCAGAGTTCATTGAAGGTGAATGCAACATTTGCTTTCCATTCAGAGCTAAGCAGGCCATCTTCAGGAGCAAGCGCTCACAAAGAAGTGAGAATAGTAAAAATCAGCAGAAAAAAATAAATCACTGAATAATTTGGAACGGGAGGGGAAAAAGCAATTTACTCCCAGTTATTCCACAGACAAAAGTATGAGCTAAAAACTGAATGAAAAAATCATGAATTATTTACCCTGCCCAGGCTGATCTCTGTTCAGGTGATTTTGATGCTCTCACGCGGCAAAGTCCTTCCTCATTCGATCCTCAGGGGACTTGAAGAGCAGAGTCCCTGTCTTGAATGCTGGATCAGTAGGGTCCAAAAGCAGAAAAAAACCCAAATGGGCACCCAAATCTGAACTGAGGAGATGCCTTCATGTGTGTTGACCTGGATCAGCAACCTAGGCCCTCGCCTGCCAACTCTGCTGGCACAGATATTTTGGTCAAAACAGCATTACAAGCTTGGGTACTTCGTATTCAAAGAGAGAGGATATGGCAAAGCACCATGGATATTTACAGTCTGCTTTAGGAAACGCTGATAAATGTCATTAACTGTTCTGCTGCAGAGACCACTCGTGCCATCCGCTTCTGCTGCTTTAGGTGGTCCTGCCAGACGGCTGGCACCGCTCAAAATGCCAGGGACTGGGCAGCTGCAGTGAGGAGAGCAAAAAGGAAGGAGGATGAGACTTTGCAGGCTTTATCAAAAATCACCGAAAAGTCAGGAGATTTAGAGATTATTCTGCATAATTGCATTATTTTAAAAAGAAAAAAAGTTTACTGAAAAATTCCCTGTTTTGTGTTGCCAGCTCTTTTCAGCCATTAGTAACACATAACTTCTCCTTGTCTTTTCCTGAGGCACAGATGGACCAATTTTCAGCTACCTGATAATTAGGCATTGTTTGAAACTGTATCAAAAGCTTCTGTTCCTGTTTTTCCCGAGCAGCCGCTCCACGGCTCACGCGGCGCGAGATGCTGCCTTGACCGTGGCATTGACGGGCGTCCGGAGGGCCCGCGTTGGAGCAGAACCTGCCCGCTTGTGCTCACGCACACTTAGCAGGCTGCTCATACAGATTTGCTCCCTTTCCAAGCAGGCTGGCATTACTGGCACTCTACCAGAAGCATCTTCTTGGATCCATGCCAGGAGCTGGGATTAATAGAAGATGATGCCACATTGAGAAGATTCCACTTAAAATGGGCACGGGGATGCTGATGTCATAGGGAAATTGGGCATAAATCATCAGAAGACAGTAGAAATCAGCAGAACAAAGCATGGTAGGAGGAATTGTCCTTGGGCAAACCTGGGTACGTGTCCACATCATAGGACTTGAATATCTGAGAAGGGTAGTGCATGGGCTCTAAGGAGAGGAACTGGTAAAGCCCTAATTTAGAGAGAGTCAGTGCTGGAGAATCATCCTGCTGGCAGGGCTGCAAGCCTGTTGATCGTTCCTCTTCAGGCGAGGATACCCGTTGGGCTCTGATCGTGTGTTTTCTGAGCTGCATTAAGGCTTTCCTGGGGGAAAACACAAAGGGCTTCACTAATATATTTGCCACTTCCCCAAAATCAAGCCTGCCAGTTGCCTTATCAAAGGAGGAAATTAAATGGAATTGACATGACTGGTGCTTGACAAACCCATGTTCTTTGATTTTATTCATCCTTTTGCATCTCACAAGTTGCTCAGCTAATACTTTCCTCCAACCTCTTGCAAGGAATTGAGATTAAGTTGATTATTGCATTTTTATTTATTTTTTTATTTTTAAAGTTTCCCCTTAAAGAGAGGTGCTTCTCATCTCCAGGGACCTCTTTGCCTTCATGCATTTTGAAGATAATCATCACAGGCTCAGTGCTGCCGAGTGCATTGCATCTGATCCTATCATTCTGAACAGATTTGCCATAGCCAAATGGCTTTAAATTCTCTTCCCATTTTCTGGCCTTCTCCATGGTCTCCTTTAAAGCCCGTTTCATTAAGTTTCATTCACAATTAACCTTTCGATAAAGGCTGAAGCAAGGGATGCAGATTTCTGCTTCACATGCACAGCCTGCGCTCCAGTTTTCCCCAGATAATAATACACCTATACATCTTGTTTTGCTTTTACATCTAATTAATTTGGAGACTCTCGCTGGTTGCCTCCAAAACCCTGGTCACAGAGTTAGCCGTTCTCTCACTGTGAACACATATCATTCCTGTATTCACCCCTTGGTCATGCGCCCCTGCTTCCGCTTTCCATACAATTTCTTTCCAGCTTCCAGATCTTGATGCTGCTGTAATGCCGTCTAATTATGCTTCTTATCTCCTTCCACAGGGGAACTGTTTGCTGTTGTGCACTATCTCTCTTCTCTTCTGGGAACTGCTGGTTCTCTTGCATTGCTTTATGGCACATTTCGAGCTGAGAGAGCATCTCTGCGAGCTCCTGATCTCTGCTTGTCAGGTGCTTGTGGTCTTTATTCTTCTGCCTTATCCATGGCTGTGCAGGTGAGAAAAGATACTTTAGTTTTGTGTAGCTTCTCCTTTCCCATCTGTCTCTTGGGGCTCAAAAATTAAGGACCTGGCGCAGTTTTTGTGAAATTTCCATCCTTTAGAAACAAAAAACTGCTCAAATCTGTCCTACAGCGGTCCCAGTTGGGGACACCAGGACATCCTGACGAGGAGCAGAGGGTGTTTTTGATGTTCTTCATCCCACAGCGTAGTGGTGGGGATGAACTCAGCTCTACTCAAAACTTCTCAGGCAGGGCTCATATTATAGGCTCGAGAGAATGACTGTTAGTTGTCTTTGTGGTTCGTATTTGTCCAGGGTCTCTCCAGGGAGCAGCATGACCCCCACACCCTTGGTGTTTATTATGCTGGCCTGAATCTCTTCACATTTCTCCCACTGCCACTTAGAGTCAAGAGCCACTGGAAATGTGTCTCCTTCAGGGACGAATTTCAGATGCATTCAGAGGTGTTTCACATTCAATTTCTAGAAACTTTCAACTGTAATTTTGCTTCAGGTTTTACAAATATTCTTCCACTTGCTTGCTTCCCTCAAGTAACAAAGTAGTGAGATAATAGGCAGGGCCACAGAAGGCTGTTAAAAAATTACTTGCAAATTAATGTCAGGACAAGGTGTATGAGTTAATATCATATGAAGACCCTTGAAATCAGCATACATGCATGCACCCTCCAAGCACTGACATTCACAGACAGAACTACACTGTTCAACTGAGCCCAAGGGGTTTGATTAACAGGAAATTTTCAGAATGCCAATTAGAGGCAAGTTTACCGAACAAATTGTTTGCACTTGTACCCTAGAACCATCATGAATTTTAATTCCGCATTGATTTATGTGGCTGAAACAATAATTAAAGATACATGAACGGCTCGCATTCAGGAAACTCCCTCATGGCTATAATCTCACTTTGGCAAAGGTGGTTGGGAAAGGGGTGAAGAGCCCGGTTGGGCAGGACCCCCTCTTGCTCCATTGGGGAGGGTTGGTGGCAGGAGAGCCTTTTTCCCCACTGAGAGATGCACAGAGTTTCCTGAGCACTGAGCTCACCGATTTATGTTTAGCAGCCGACATATATTTATATATTTAAATGCATGTAATCTGATAAAGGATGATCTAAGGCACATTTTCTCAATAAATGTTGGCTTCTTTCCTCTTTCCCACTTTCAGTAGCTGCAAGAATTTGTATTGGCTCTTCTTGCCTCCACAGACCAGAGCTTTCCTCTGCAAGTTTTTCCAGCATTGGGCTGACCGAGCTGCCTCCTGTGGGACCGATCCCCTCCATCGTTATCCCTTGCTCTTCCTAGGCTGCTCCCAAGTTTGACTTTGGAGCACGGCAGTGAAGTGGGGCACAGCTTGGCTCGAGGAAAGCGCGGTGCTACCAGGTGGCATCAGCGAAAAGTTACAATTGAGCAGAGCAATGTATATGTATGCCTTCATTTAAATTCTTCTCTCTCCTTGGGATGATAAATAAGTTACATATATTTTTAGAAGAAGTTATTTTCTGTCACTGCACTTTTAAATGTCACAGCTCCTGGAGAGGAGTCTTCAAGATAGTTTAAGGTCAGTCAGACTTCACAGAGGAAATATGCAGATAAGAGAGAAAAGCCCTGCCAGGCTGTGGCCCAGCTCCGTCTGGGAAGAAGGACGAATGCAGGAATTTAGCATGAAGGTGGCACCCGTGGGCACTGCTCTCCCTGGACTTCAGCAGTAGCCCTTGGCTATTGAATAACCAAACGCTTCTACAAAACAAAGCAAAAGCAAGGAGCAAAAAAGCAAACAAAAAAAAACCACCCAAAAAAACCCTACTCTGTGGCTGGCAAAGATCTGCCCTGTTAGTTCAGGAGTGCTTATGAATAATCTATACATCCAAAGGTCAGCTTACAAATGATTAATTAACCTTAAGAGAGGTCACCTTCATTGGTAGCATCATTCATCCTAAATAGCTTAATCGTGTGTGCGCGGAGCAGCACGTTTGAGATGCACACAATTATCTGAGAGCGAATATTGAGAAACCCCATAGGACGACTCAGAGACTTGCACCACTTTGGAGCCAGGGACAAACGGGGGCACCACGAGCTGCTGCTCTCCAGGCTGCGGCGCTCAGCGCGTGGCATGGGACATGCTCGAACACCACTTGTTGGAAGCTGCCACTGGCTCTCCTGGATGCTCTGCTGTGGCCAAGGAGGTGTAGAAATTGTATCTTGGCCATGGTAAGCAGATCAGGTGTTTATTTTTGTGCGTTGATGCAAGAGCGCAGCGTTCCTGCCGGGCAGAGCGAGCGGCTCCCGGTGCCTCCCGCTGCGCGCGGCGTCGCTGCAAACGCTTCCTCGGCAAGAAGGCCTTTGGTCCGAGGGCTTTTTGCATTTGCTGTCAGCGATTTGTTATCCACGTCTATTAATAGAGCGCTGCTGAAAAGAGCCTCCGCAGTCGAGAGCGGTTTCTGGTCGATGCCCAAATGCGCCCAGCGAGCGCAGTGTCCGGGACTGCATCTTAGCGGAGTCCTGGATGCTGCCAGCAGCTTTTCACTCTGGGGAGAATTTAACCCTCTACCTCCTGCGATTCAGACTTCCAGGGTGCCCCATCACCAGACAGGGTGGTCTTTAACAACCATCTTTAGTTTAAAGCAGGTTGGCTTTATTCTAGCATGCATGTTTGCAAGGAGGGTTAGGAGATCAGCAGAGGTACATTTGACCCCATAAATACCTCTCACAGGACGAATGCCAGTACACGAAAACATTATTTACATGAGAAAGTTGCTGTGAGTGCAGCTTACTTGTCTTCCTCCCCATTCCTTCTCCCTCCCAAAAACAAGCATGCTACAGAGCTCACCAGGGTCTTTCCATACCAAGAACTGTTTCGCTGGCTCCCTTGATGAAGTCCTTACATCGGATGTGACTACGTTGGCTCCTTACTTTTTCGGATCCATAAAGTGGCTGAAGCAGAGCACTTTTACATCAGCACAATCCACTCCTGAAATGCATTAGGTTGCCAAAACTGCTCATCTTGATTTTGTGTCTCAGAGCACGAGAGGTTCATTCTCAGCGGGGAAGGAAATGCTCTGTAGGGGAAAAAAAAACAGTCATAAAACAGCTGTTTGTAGCTTTGCCCATCAGGACCAAATGCAAGAAGGGCAGTTAGATGTCTGAGGTGCAACTTCAGGGGGACCTGAGCCCTGTATTAAGGGGAGTGATCCATAAAAACATCTATCACTTTAGGAGAAAGCTTTTCTAGGAGCCTAAATCGGTGCTGAGGTTGTCCACGCTCATATCTTCAAGCCAGACGTCACAGGGAACCAATGCAACAACTCAGTGCTGCTGCGAAGTCCTCCCTGCACATCTGCACACCCCATGTCTCGGCACAGGGTCACAGAGACCGTCTGAGCACCTCCGCCCCGTGGGACTGTCCCCAAGGCATCTGCTCCAACCAGTGCCCCTGGATCACGGCAGTTGCGGTGGCTTCGGTCGAACGTGTCCTTGGAGGCTTCCTCACAAGATCATTTGTGGTAGAGCACTTCCCTAGAGCTCCCTCGGCTCAGAGCCCCAACTGCGGCAATTAAATTAAAACAGCAAGCCAAACTCATGGCCTCGCTTTGTGTCTTTGTTTTAGAGTTGGGTTTTTCACAAGCCTTTCACTGCTTTGTTTTTAGCTTCCTCTGTGGAAAAGGGTAAGAGAGGAGTGAAAATATTTGTCCCTGCTGCTCCTCGTTTTTATATACTTGAATGAGAAGGTCTCTGTTGAAAACCGGAGGAGAGATGCACTTATCTCAAGTGTTTTAAAATATGTATCTATAGGTATTTTTAGAAGCGTGAAATCATTTGCAACAATTTACATTAAAATTTTAATTCTGAAGGATTAAAAAAAAAAAAATCTTTTTCCTACTTGGCCAATTTTAAGGCAATTTTCTTTTTCAAACTCTCAGAGAAAAATATGGAAGGAAGAAACTGCTGAAATCCCCAAACACGGGAAACAAAAACTGTACTTTTCCAAGCTAAGTACTATAACAGAATGAAGCATACATGTTTAATTTTAAAACATTGTTTCCAAATGGATTTTTCTTTTAAAAAAAAAAAGTCCCTCAAGCAAGTCAATATTTGTAATCAAATTGAAATTTCCCATGGGAATTATTTATTTTCATGAGGTCTCATTTTTGCAGGGGAAAACGCTACAGGAGAAAGTTTTAAAATACTTTAAACTAGCCCTAGGACTCCAGGTGATAGGAGGGGCTGGGAGGCCCCTTTCGCACTGGAGCAGAAGCATTGCACACTTGCTGTTGGGTGAGCCGATGACAGCCTAAAAACTCTCTTCTGTTTGAACAGGGAAAAGAATGAGCAGCAGGAAGAGAAATTGGAGAGGAGGTGGCATTCAACACCAAAGTCCCCATGGTTCAGAGCTGCGCTGTCTCATCCCTTTGTCCCTTTACATTTCTTGAAATGAATCCAGCAGCGTGGCAGGGATTCATCTCTGGCTGCGTTAGACATTGAAGCGAGATGTCCAGACTGGTTACTCTTGGCTTCCTTTGCAGCCAGTGGGGAGAAATAGCACTTTTGGATGTGTGATTCACCCGTCCTAGTTCTGACATTTGCTTTAAGAGGGGCTGAGCCGTGCCATTGACTTCACCTGCATCAACTAGAGAAGGAGCTGCTGGTGTCTCATCCACAGCACCACATCAGATTATTAGGTCCAAGGCAACTGCCTACAAGCAGTTACATCAGGAAAAAGTAATTCAAGATTTATTTTCTCTCTGAGAAAACGCCAGGAGACAAGAACCAGCCTTGGGCATCTACCCTGAGACACCCAACATCTGGTAACGTGCTACTCCTCAGCCTTTGCGGCTGGACTGGGGATTTCTGAGTTGCATCTTCAAAAAGAAATTTTTTTCATCCTTATCTTCATAATACATCCTATAGGGAGCAATGAAGATGGACTGATGCTATTTGCAGTAAACACTGAGTGAACTAAACGCACCGACTTTTCTGTGACTGCAGGCAAAACTCCTGGGGAACTTGGGCATCCTAATGATACATCCCCGAAGCTTCAGAAAATGAACTGATTATTTGCCAACTGAAAGTGTTATTCATTACCTTCAGGATATTCCTGTCTTACCCCCTCTTCTGATGGTTTAGGATGAACTAAAAAGAAACCAAGCTGTGCTAAACTACTCATTAGGAATCATCTGTGCTATATCCTGATACAGTTCAGTGCATGGCTGGACACTGATCCAGGCACCTACCATGATCAGAGAAGGGCCAAGCTGAAAATATTTAGGGTCAAGGCTAAAAACATGTAAAAACACTTGGGAACTTGGAGGAAAATCGTAAATATTTAAATGATTTATGGAGAGTTGGTTTAGAACACTGTAAAAGATGCCTTAAATGTGTTCCAGAAAAGCTGCATTAGTTAAAAAGGCAATGAAAATATGCCTTGATTAGATGGAAGTTGAAAGAAGTAATAAAAACAAATAAAGCAACCTATATAATAAATGGAATAAGAGCAAGCTGACAGCAACAATTATTCATCAAAAAGGAAGAGATGCAAACAGCTCTTGGCAATAACCTGTATCATGAAAGGAGCTTTAATGGAGATGGAGAGGCTGTTTCGCAGCCCCAGTGTTTGGGTTCGCAGTTATGTGGTCAGGGCTGCAAAGAGGGGGCACAGCAGAGCTAGTCAGGACTGGTCCCATTCTGTGACTTTAAATAGAGGCTTGATGTCATGTTTCGAACAGTTGATGAAACAACAGGTTTTTTTTGTTGTTTTTTTTTTGGTCAGAAAAACAAAGTCTGGAAACCTTCCTCTTTAGAACAAGATCAAAAAGTCTTCTGTTCTTAGTAGTGATAAGTTTTATCTGGAGATCTTTATAGCTCTATTGCTTAAAGATACAGAATGAAGATTTTGAAGGGTTTTTGACTGCTGTTCGAGCAGTCACATTTGACTGTGGTTTTCCAAGTGCACAAATTATGTGAGCCTGGGAAATATTTTCACCGACCGTTTCTAACCCTGTGTCCCATCAGGCTGAGCATCCCTCTTTGGGACACTGATCTCTACAGACCAACAGTGCAGTCCTGATTCTTCTCTCTCTGGCCTTAAATCGTCACCTACCGCAGAAGTCTAATAAATACCATATGTTTTTGCTCGGATTATTCTGGAAGACTATCAGGGAAACAGAAGTTTAGTGAAAATTTCTTAATCACAGGGTTTTTTTTAGCAAATAATTCAGTAGATACAGATTTTTGCAAGCAAGACTGTTGAGAGACCTGTGTCTCCTTATGCTGAGCACCCCTTCTGTGAGGTTTGCCAGCACCTCTTGCTGAGCAGAAATTCTGCTGTGTTAGCCATCAGTGTGGCTGGGGCAATTGCTCCAAAGCGATGAATTCTGCAGCCTCATGCAAAGGTTGAGAAGTTCCAGGCTGTCAGCCATGCCAACATGTCTAGTAGAAACAACATCATGTCCTGGGTTGGGCTAGCCAGACTGTGTGACTCCTGATGCATTCCCAGGAGTGAACCATTCAGTCTTAATACCTTTTCCGAGATGGGATGTCTGCCTGGAACACAATTCAGTAACCTGCCGTAGGTGAAATCAGCCAAATATTCACAACTTCACACTGTCAAAGCCTTAATTCAAATCAGAAGTCACACAGTGAAAACCATCCTTGACTAAGGAGCGGTTGACCCTATTAGAGTTACCAACATTGAATCTTCTGCCATAAATCACTTTGCTCAGTTGGTTTAATTCCTCCATATAGGATAAACAGACTGTCCTTCCCCCCTAGGTTATATCTGAGCATACAAATGTAAGGGTCTTATATATCCCTCTTAGGTCATGGCAGAAACTTGCTGACCAAGAGGAGTTGGAGCAGAAAGCATCAGTCTGAGTTCAAAGCACATCATCCAAAGGAATGACAGCACTGACAGTGCTGCAGGAGTGTTCAGCATGTTTATGTCAGACTTACTGGCTGATTTACCTAAACGGAACAAGTCTGGCATTTTCCAGGGCAGGAACTGTGGTCTGTATCTGTTCAACACCACCATGGAAGCTGGATAACATCCATGCATGGAGTCTGAATGCTTCTAAGCCCTTTCCCTTCTGCAGGGGGAGTTTTGGTCACTGTAATGCGTGTACCGTAGTGTGATAGACTAGTGCTGTGAGCTGAGAGGTCTGCACGCCAAACTGTATTTTTTTTTCCCCCTCTGGGTTCAAGCATGTTTGCTGGATCTGGTGCTTGGCTTCTTGGCTTGTCTGCCTGGAAGTAGAGATGGTGGAAAAGGCTTGATACCAGACCCGAGACAGACATGCCTGGTGGGAGCTGCCAGCAACGGAGGACTCTAAATATTTGGTTCCTCAGCCTTGAGGCGGAGGACTGGTCAAGATTCCCCCTACACCCCGGCACCTTGGAAGTCCTTCAGCTGCTGCTGGCATTGGCACAACTCAAAGAGACATTTGCTTCCAGAAGGAGATGCAAACGCCAGGAGTAGCAAATTGGCCAAAACCAAATAAATCCTGATGTGGATGAGCTGGAGCCTTAGCACTTTTGAAGAACCTTGTGCTGAATGTTGGCAATGTAATAGTTTGCTTCTGAGACACAAAGGCTGAAGGATAAACAAAACCTGGTGCTCCTAGAGGTGTTTTGTTACTGTCGTCTATTATTGATAACAAGGCAGCAACACCTTGCATGGGTTATTCCCTTCTACAGGGCAAGAGGTCGCCGAGCCAAGCCCTCAGAGAACTTGCCTCTACCTTTTCCTCCATAGCAAATGACCACAAGCCTTGCAGACTCAGTCTGGGTTTTATGAGAACACCTGAACCTCTTCAGACACAGAAAAAGAATGAGACAGAAACAAGAGTTTGCAGCTAGCTCTTCCATGGCATCTCCTTTTCTTTCAGGTTTGCTTTCAACCCAGCAAGCCCTCTGTGACATCCTGGGGTAATCACTGAGATTCATGATCCTTCACTCATAGGGAGCCCCAAAATTTATCCCAGGGGCAGCAGAGGACTAGGCAGTCCAGCCTTCCCTTTGCCTGAGGAAGGGCCGTTTTGCACTGTTTTAACAGGAGGAATGTATGCGCTTGTTGTGGTTTGACCCCTGACTGTGATAAACCTGTTTAATGGGCAAGAATGATGCTCTGCATGGAGCGCCAGGCCGTAAAGCTGCCAAACAGGCAGGGCCATGAATTGCTTTGGGATGTAGCTAAACAGCACATCTCTTTCCACCCACTAAGGTGTCTGGGAACGTCCTTAACTCCTTTCACTGCCTCTCTAGCAGCACATATTTGTGGGGCTGCACTCAAAAACTGCGCTGTTGGCACAGCTGGAGTTAATCATAGCCTCTAAAAAAATGAGCAAGGAGTGTGTTTTGATTTTTTTTTATATACTTGGAAGAGTTCTGCTTATCTCCTCGGCAGCTTCTCTCCCAGCCAGCTGCAATGGCCAGGCAGGATGAGTCATGGAATGCAATAGGAGGCCTGGAAGATTAGGAACCCTCATGCCTGGGTTCACAGACAGAGAAATGAAGGCACTGCGCTACCTTCTGCTTATCGTGCAATCCCAAGGAACGGGCATCCACGGTGCCCAGCAAGGGGAAACGGCACCAGAAGCATCCCTGGAGACCTGTTGTGGGACAGAACGGCTGCTTTGGCCACCTCTTGCTGATAGGTCATGGCTCATGGAGTCTCCTCTATGCCAGCTGTGAGGGAAAAAAACCTGGGAGATAACAGAGGCACCTCTTATATGTGCCATAATTAATCCCTTTGAAATAAAATTAACAAGCTTCCTGCTGTGAATGTCAAGCCTTTGTCAGTTAAGCAAACAGGTATATGAGCCAGGCCACTTCTTGCAGAGCAGAAGATAAATATTTCAGCTCCTCCCAGGAGAGGCTTGTCCTTCCACACCCTTTGCAACTTGGCTTTCAAGGGTTTCACAGCTGGTGGGAATTCAAGGGCTCTGGTGATAACTAGAAGCAATAGTGCTCCCCTGCTCACCCTTTCCATGCAGGGATTTACAGTCCCTGCAAGGCAGCAAGGGGTGAAGCCCCTGAATCTGGGGAAAAGCCCATGCTGTGTGAAGGATGGGGCCTCAGGGATGATCCCTTGAACAACCAGAGTCAGGACTGACCCTATTCTAGTGATGCGTTAACTTGGCTGTGTCCTTGCACCTGTGTGTTCATATGGTGGTAAGAGCTGACACCTGTTGAGTGTGATCTGAGGGGTCTTTTCTGGTTGACCTTTGTGTGTGGTTGGGGCAGGATGGCCATGAAGGTGAGCTGAGATAATCACTGGGGATGGTGATAGAAGCATTTGCTGCCGGGGCTGCACAACTGCTTATTTTATGTATTTCTGGCTTTTTCTACAGACTGGGAATGGACAAGCTGATGTTTTCTGAGATGCTCTCCTGGATTTTGGGGAGTGAGAAGTTAAGCCTGAAGCCTTCTGGCTGCCCATTGCAGGACCCCCATTTTCAAACATCAGTGGAAATAAGGTTTGAAAATTCACAATGTTTTCATGTGTTTCTCTCCATGGAGTGACTGGGGCAGTCAATATGGCACGTTCAGTATCTGCAGGGATCCTGGATACAGCCTGGCCAGTGCCTGATAGGGGGCCTTTGGGATGCAATATTCCCCCGGTGCCACGAGTGTCTGACGAACAGGGCCTGGCACATAGGTCCATGAGCCCTATTTGCACAAGCAAGTCAGTCCCTTTCTGCCACTATTGATGCTGGAGATTATCCTCAGAGATCAATTTAATCAACATCTGTCTCAACGAGCACATTCTTCTGGGGATAGATGAAGAGCCCCTGCAATGTGCAATTTCTTATGAAATACTGAGCTGCTCCAGTCTCAATGACTCCCCAGCCAGACCTGCTTGAAGACCACCGGTCCCTTGCTTCTAATCCATCCCTCCTCTGCATATTGTGGACCTGACAACTCTCCAAATGCAGAGGAGACAAGCAAAAAGTGTGGCTGCGGCTTCAGTTTGAGACTCTGGTGTGGGACCCTGGATGTAGGGCATAAAATGAGCCCTCCATTGGCTTCAATGCGGTGAAATGCATTCTCTATTTGTAGCAGTGCTAGGGAAGATATTTTAAGCCAGCAAACCCTATTCAAAATGAAATCCATTACAGCAAGAAAAGAGGAAAAAAAACACCCAAAAATAAATAAATAAATAAAATCCCTCTAATGTTTGTACTGCATCAAAATGAATGATTTCATGTGCTCAGACTGCCTTAAAAAACACTGAATTGCCAAAAGATGGTGAATGTGATCAATATTAAGTGAGAGCAACCAGAAGGAAGATGCTAAAACCTCATGAAACTTTCCAAATGCTGCTCCTGCAAATGCATCTTGCTTCAGGCTGCTTCTTCCATGTGATGGTCTCATGTGCCCTCCAACGAGACCTTCCCTTCAGCAAGCTGCTCCTGGTGAGAAGGGCCTGGGGGATATCAGATGAGGGCAGGCTCAAGACCCCTGCATGCTTGTAGGTGGCTTGTGATCAGATGTCTCCAGAGCCCGGTCCCCTGGCAAAGCCACCACCTTCCAGCAGGCAGCTCTGGGCTCCTGGCAGCAGGAGCCCAGCAGCCCCATGGGGCTGATGCGTGCACATGATGAGCCTGTTTGCCCTTCAGGAAGGTCTTCTCCTGGCCCTTTGATGTGTGCCTACGCTTCACCTTGGCTCCTGCATCCCTGCTCTGATCCCTACAGCTCCCTTATAGGATGAACCTGCAGCCAGGGATGGGCTCAGGCCCACCAACAAACTCAGTGCAGATGTAGCCAGCTGCATGCACCCAATTACTGATTAATTACTGCCACTTCTGCTCACAAACCAGGACCACCTGATGTTTTAGGGTGAGACAGGCAGGGGAAGGACCAAACCATGTTCCTGATTTCCACCCTTGGCAGATATTTGAGCATCATCCTGTTGCCCACCATTGCCCAGTGTTACCATCTTGGATCCTACTGTGCAAGCTACGCTACAAAAAACAACGTTATGTCAAAAAACAACTGTTTCAAGGTATGTGTGCTAGCATACTCCAAGTGAATGTTAATTCCCTGTCTCCTTTTCCAGACAGTTCATCGCAGGGTAAACTTACCTAATTAGGTTGAGATTAAAAAAATCCCATCGGTACTTTTGGTAGTTTGACTCCAACTAGTTGTGTTAAAACCTATCGCAGGCCCAGGCTCACTCAGGCAGAAACCAGGCAGCAACATTAGCAGCTGTTCCCACTAAAATCAAAGTTCTTACAAAGCAAAGTCTTGCCAGCGATTTATTATAACCCTTTCCTCGTAAAGGCTCCCAACCTGGCCAAACAAGATAAGTGATGCTTTAAAAGGACAAGCTTGAGGAACGCTTAAAAGAATTATTTCTTAAAGATGCCCTTTTAGAACCCGAATAGTCTAGTTTATATGTTCATTTACATAAGTTTCACAATATAGATGGAACGCATTATTTCCCTGCTCAAACATCAATTCACTTATATTGCCTCTACATCTGTAATGCAGTTAGGGTCACGGTGACCCTGCAACTATTTTGTTGATGTTCTGCTTGAGTTTAGTGGTTTTACTAAATCCTTAATATCTGAAATAACCCTTAATCTCACAGATCACTTATCAAAACCTCCTTGCTACCTTCTGCCCACTGTGACCCCCTCCACATTCAACCGTCACAAAACTTTGTTATCTCTTTCCAAAATAGCAAGGAAGATTAAATTCTGTGCCAAAAAGTGAAGCACCAATCCACCCAGGAGGACAACAGTGAGCTGGGCTCACATTTGCCTCCGTAGCATCTAAGAGGTGCATTTCTAATGCGCGTGACCCCATTCTTTTCTTTCTTTTCAATATCATGCCAACACCCAGCTTTATTCTGTCATTCTTTTAAAATATTCAGTGATTTTCTTAACGTATTTAGAAACAAGTTGGCTGATCTTGCGGATAAAAAATAGTTTAAAAATTAATTGAAAGCTTTTAAAAATTAATAACGAGCTAGTTCAATTAATTAAAGTTACAGTTTAACATCTTTTAAACTGTTAACTGCCTGGTAACAGCTACTTAGCTGCTATTGGAATAGAGAATGATGGTAACTAAGCTGGAAATATGTAGTCTTCATTGCTTTGGATACAGAACAGAAGGTTTTGAGCCCTTCTGCATCATCTGCGTTATTATTGACAACAGTACTGCATCTATCAAGAAAGGATCTATAATGTGGGTATTTTGCTAGGATTTCTTTTGTTCCAGATAATTTAAAATGCTTTCTTGTTGTCCATAACGCATGCAAATATAGATTTTTTTAATGGATACTTTTACTTCTCTTATCAATTGTTCTTTATTCGTAGCATTTGATTTTTAATCACAATCGCTATCAGCCCCCTTTTCCTGATTTGTTACTTACTATCCGTAGCTTGGCTGGCTGTTCTTACTTGCTTTTTTTGGGTTTGTTGTGATCTCTTCTTTGTGATCATCGTAAACACGCCTATCAAGGAGGGACAGAAACAGAAGGCATTTGTATCCCGGTGATTCCTGGTAAAATTCTGCTTGGATAAATCAGCGGAGAGCGCTGCTAACATGTGCTGTGCATTGCAGAAGTGACCCACGCACTTTGCTAAGGGCTCCTGTGCTATGGATATAGGCTGTCCCCTCGGGGGAGCAGGGATTGAGCGTGGAGCAAACGGGCTGCCCAGTCCTGCCCGGCACCGTGGCCAAGGCCACCGGCAAGAAGGGCTGGAGCGAGCGCTCCCGGCTGCCCTCCTCGACGGTTTGATTTGCAGGCAGTGATTTTAAAATCGTGACTTCTCCTGAAATACATTTCTATGGGGAAAATAAATTATTTTCTCGTTTTGGAGGCAGGTGGCAAGTGTGCTGTGCATACCCGCCACCGGCTCGCCTGCGTCGATGCCCCGTTACAAGCATATCATAAGCAGGGCTCGGGCTGCACCAGCATTTCCATTCAAATGGGAGAGATTCACAACTTTATGTATTTCGCTTTTCATGCAGAAAATCTGCCTATTTCTACTCAGCACAGGAATAACTTTTGCTAGTTTGTTTCAGTTTGAGCAAAAGCCAGTTTAACCATTTTTCAGGTTGGTAGAGTGAAAAAATTACAGCTTTTCTCTCACACACTCCATGACCAATGTTACTGATGGTTTAAGGCTCTGTGGCTGATGGTGCCAACCTGAACTTGGCAGAACTGTGGTCTGCAAGCAAAAAATACCCCCTTTTCACCTGTTCTGTGAAAATCCGCTGTGGCTTGTGCTGCTTTCTAGCAACGTGCTTGGAATCCGTGACTTGCTGATGCCTTCTTTTTACCGCGTGTATCTGATGACCTGCCAGCCCTCCACTGTTGTTGTGCACAACTTGAGGAAAGATCAGCTGGAAAGCCGGAGCGTGGCCCACATCCCAGAAAGGCCGGCCTGCCTCCGCCGGCCCAAGATTACCTGGATGCTGGCCTGTTCCTAGGACCAGAGCTCTCCTAGGAGAGTGGAGTGGCATGAAGTGACTTCCGGAAATTGTCTTCATCAGAGGCTCCTCAAGAAACTAAACCATCATCCTAATTCTTTTGTAATAACAACTGAAGGTGAACAGGAGGTACAATGGGAATCCCCTTAACAGAAAGATCTAAAATACAGGATATCCTCTCTTTACACCTTAATTTCCTCACCTGGTATTAAATCTGTATCCAGTCTAGACTAGAGATATTTAGAAACACATGCATGGTTACCTCATATACTTCATCATACCCCTCTGAGCTTCCGTCTTCCAGTGCTACCTCCATAGGTTTCTCCTGGAAATGTGTGTGATAGTGACTGTCCCCTTCCACCTTTACCCACCAGTGACTTACCCCTGACAATGTCTTGCATGGCCGTGGCCCACTTCAGCTTAAAAACAGAAATAAAACTTAAAAAAAAAAAGCCATCTCTTTTGGCCAGTGGGCCCCAACCCATCTCATTCTCTCTCCCAACAGATGCTCTTTGCAGGAACATCTCCCTCTACATCAATCACTCCCTACTGCTGCAGCCCAGCCAAACTTTAGAACAACACCCTGTGGCAGAAGTTTAATTACTCGAGGTATGAAAAAGCATTTTCTCTTTCCTGTTTTAGATCTACTGATCAGTAATTTGATAGTTTTTGTACTGTGAGAAACAGTGAATAATCTCTCCAGTTCCCTTTCTCATCACACCACCCATCACTCACATCTCTTCCAGTCTCAGTCTCTGTAATCTCTCCGTATGCAGAGCCATTCCATAACCCTTATCTTTGTCACCTTTCTCTATATCTTCTTTATTTTTTTTTATTTTTTTTATTTTTTTCAATGGAGGGAACAGATTTGCAGACAGTATTTAAGACACAGGTGAATTATCGATCTGTGCAATGACAAACTGGTTTCTTCTCTTGTGGTTAACACTTTTTCCTAAAAATTTCCACCCTCAGTTTATGTTATAGGCCATCCCAGGTCAGTGAGATAATGTTTTCATGACGGTACCTGCAATATGGATATATAAAGGTCTAAGTTCTCTTTCCTGGGAATTATTCCAGTAATAGCTCATTTACGACTCATGACTAGTTGAAGTTTAAATGGGCTGTTTCAACCATGCACATTATTTTGCATATTTTGTTTCTGAATTCCACTGTTGTTCAGTACAGAGAGCTCCCTCTAACTTTTTACAATCAGCTCTGAATATCGAAGTGTGGTCAGCAAACTCCGTCATGTAATTGCTCCTCTTCTTTCCCAGGTCATTTACTCACCCGGCGAGCAGTGCATGTTCTAGCACAGATCCCGAGGTGCCTCTCTTGGCAATTTTCTTCCATTGCAAAATGTACTAATTTGTTCCTAACCTTTATTTCATATCCAGTGCAGTTATTAGACATGGGAGAATTTTCCATTTTACACTATGATGCTTTAGTTTCTTTAAGAGCCTCTGATGAAGATAATTTTTCAAAGCTTTTTGAAAGCCCAAGCATGCGCTGTCAAATGGATCACCCTGCTCTGCACGCTCAACAGCTCCTCCAAGATTTGTGGTCCAGGGTTTCCTTTTGCAACCACCTCACCGGCTCTTCTCTGTTATTTCCTATTTATTCTCCTGTCTACTGATATTCTTCTTCATTATATTTTCTGACTATTTTCCCAGTGTGGAAGGAAAACTGCTGGGGCTTCTTTCAAAATCCATGATCACATTTAACACCTCCTATTCCTCGGGTGCCACCGTTAAATGGCTCTTTCGTATTAGGATTCCTTCTGACTCCAGGGCGAATGCCATCTGCTCCTGGAAATTTGTTACTGCTCATTTCCCCAGTTTGTTCTCCAGCCTCTCCTACCGGTGCGTCGCTCCGGTTCGCTCCTGCACCTGGATCATCCCGCAGTCCCTTGGCTCTCCGGGAGACTTCCTGCTCCTGAGGGCTTTGATAAAAAAAAAAAAAAAAAGGGTTTATTATTAGATTTTATACCTTAGGAAGTCAGTCATCAAAAAAAAAAAAAAAAAAAAAAAAGTAGTCTCCTTTATCCAGAGTTTTACATTCAATTTGTCATCCTTTGCTCCATTTGTATTTTCCTCATTTGTGCATGTCTTCCACTTTTTGAAAGATACTTTCTTACCTCTGATAGATTCTTTTAGTCTGTTCTTTAATGAGAACAGGTAATTTTTTGCCCTTTCTGAGTCTCTTTTGATAATTGTATAGATTTGCTCTCATCATCTAATATAAGATCTTTAAACAATGTCTGTGTCCCCTGAAAGATTTTTACCCTTCTGGTGGCTGCTTTTAATTTCTTTTAACAAGCTTCTTCACTTTTATGTGGACAGCCTTTTTGAAATTGAGTAGCAGTGAATTTTTGGTATTTTTTTTCTCTCTCTCTCTCCTACAATGGTACTGAATTTAAGGACGTTGTGGGCACTTTTACAGAATGACTCTTCAATAATAATATTTTAATTAGCCCTGTGGCTTCCTCAGGATTAAATCCAGCCTTGCTTCTCCTTTTTGTCTCTCTGAATAACTAACCTGAGAAGGAAGAGTTCTCTGTGTTGTCTGTAGACATTCACCCGGTCTTGTCTGGGAGTATTTGGAGTTCCCTGAGTCTCGTGCCGGTTTCTGCCCTCCTTGTCCCAATCCCTCTGATGCATAAGAATTGCCAGGTCTCAGGGATGATTTGTTTAGATACTGAATTTAAATCCATAGGGAATCTATTACCTTTTTATATTTGCTGTTCATTATCACGTTCTGCAGTAAAGTTTCGATAATTTTCAACCCCACTCTCTCGCTCCTGATATGCTGGTTATGGCCATGGCCTCATAGTTTGGGGTCTGAGAGCTCTGAGAGATCCCCCTGCTCCCCTCCTTTTTACAGAAAACCTGTGGACTGGGAGCAAACACCAGTAATCTCCCTCCCCAACCTTTTGTCTGGACGAAGAGGACGTCCAATATCCCTCTTTCCCCTAGATGAGTGTCCTGGGAAGCATGGGAGAACTGACTGTAGCTCCTGAACACAGGCGTGTCCCAGATTCTAGGTTTGTATGTAATGCCAGATAAATCAATATGAGAAAACTCTACCAAATAGCTGGATTTTCACTCCAGCAACTCAAAGGTTACGTTACGGACTGCAAAGCTTCTTCCCCATTTTCGTGGGAATCTCGCTGCCGCAGGACGCGGCTGCCTCGGGAGGTTACAGGCTGCTCTGCTTCCCCGGCGCTGGCTCTCCGTGAGCTCTAGAGGGCCCCACCAGCTCTGCAACGCTGGGAAAGCCAAAACGGAGCTTTCCTGATCCCAGCTGGCACAGCCCGCGGATCTGCTCCACCCAGAAGTCGTGCTCATTCTGGACACACCGTATCCGTGCACTGCGCAGAGCAAACGTGCATTGCAAAGTGTATCGAAGCCGTGGGCTCTGCTTGTTTCATATCCTAGGTTACGAATGCTCCTGCTGTTGGAGCTGATGGAGGGTTGGTCTGATGTGATACAGCTGCACGGAGGCCAGGGGTAGTCCAGCAGTTGCCTGTCCCTCTGTTTTTCCACAAGAAGGGAATCCACTTTGTTCTGAAGTGGGACAGTCGGGACTTTTCTCCCACAGAGAACCCCCTCTTTGCATGCCCACATCAAGGCATGCGCATTTCCCACCCTGCCTACAGGAGCCAGGGAAAAGCATTTTTAGCACCTGTGGGTCACCGGGGCTCCCGTTTCACATCTTCCCTCAGGCATCAGTGCGCGTTACAGACCGCTGCAGGTATTCCTGAGCAGAGGCTGTTTCTGGAAGGAGAAACGGAGACGTGTGGTGTGCCCTGGACCACCGCTTGCTTCCGAGTGGTAGGACGCGTGTGCTGGTTGTACACTGGGCAGCTTGCTCCGCCCGTGCCCGCTCCTGCCCATTCCTCAGGGTGAGCCGAGCTGAGCCCATCGCTTTCTTTCCAGGCAGTCCTGCTTCCTGTGTATCAGAAGAGCCAAGGGCCACTTGTCCTGTCCCACCATCCTCCCTTCTGCCCCACGGGAGTGGTTCTGGTCTGCCATGCACGAAGGTCCTGCTGACGACAGGCTGCCACCGTCTCCATCCCTTCCTCCAATTCTTCCCTCGTTAATTCATGGAATAATCCGTGCATTAACACACATTAATCCATGAGCTCCTGGAATATCCAGCTTACAAAACACAGAAATGCCTTCAGACCCTTCGGTTTTCCTGAATCTTCCTGCATTTCCAAGAGGAATTTCTCCCTCTCCTAATTTAAAGCAGGGTGAGAGCTGATAGGAGATGGCAGGGAGCTAGTTAAGCCATCTGGTGCTTGCGCTTGATTTCCGGCTGGTATCAAGCCCCCCGCTGATATTAATGGTGCAATGAAGCTTCCCAGCAGTATGAGTGCCAGTCCCTTGTTCAATTACACACCAGCTTTCCAAACGGCGCCTCTGCAAAGGGCAACATGGAAATCGATGAATCCCTGCGTACCTTTGCTTTCGGGCTGTGTTTTCTTAAAGTGCGTAAAACACTAGTGGATGGAAACAGAGGGGAAAAAAAAACAAGTTTCTCATTGCTCTGGAGCGTGGGACCGAGGTGAGGGTGCACGACGGGTGCAGGAGCACCGGTGTCGGGCCAGCTGCAGCTCCTGCTGCGAGCCTGGTGCCAGCTCCCGACGGTGCTTGGTAGTCAGCGAAACGCTGACGATGAGATGAGCTTTACATAATGAGCCCAGGCGCACAAATACGGACCCGCTGCTTTGCCGGAGAGTAATTTCCATGGATGAACCCTATGCTTGTAGCGTCTGTTCACCACGACCCGTCCTACGGAGGGAGGGAACATCTGGGTATTGTTATACGTGAGCCAAGGCTGCTGCTGAGCACGCCACAGGAGCTTCATGCTTGCACCCATGGCCTTTACTGGGGTCATCATGTGGGGAGCCCTGCTGGAGCCGGGGTGGCAGAAACCACCCCAGGCCCCTTAGCTGGACACCCAGCAAGACCGTTCCCTTGCTGCAACCTGCTCAGCATCTTCCTGGGGTGGATGGGGCTGCTCAGCAAGACCCATTTGTCTAGCCTATGTGCAGCAGGACAAAGACACGCTCGCTTTACCCATGTCTGTTACCTGTCCCCTCTACCCTTTCTCTTCAGCCATCCCCTGTTTTTCCAAAATGACAGCAGCAGCTCCTTCTTACAGTTATTCCTAGGCTCCCTGGGCAATCAGTGGGGCTCTCTCCTTGCTTCCCCAGCTAAGCAATGGCCCTGACTGCTCCCTTAGCTCCAGTGCTGGATGCGAGGGTCATCCTTCACCCAAAGCCTTCCACAGCTTTCCCTAATATTGCTTCCACAGGCACATCCTGTCACACCACGAAAACATGCCAATAGCTCGAGCTGTTCAGAGCCTGGCCCCTCTCGCCAGTCTGACATTGCACTTTTTGTCAAAATATGCATTATAGCAGATAAGATAATACGAAAAAGTAATTAAACCCCTGAGGTTGTGTGTAAAAGAAAATGCAGTTTAAAATTGTCAAAACTTGTTGACATTTTCTAAATGAAAATACTGAGAATCTCATATTTTCCAGATCATAAAATTTAATAATAAGGGCAGACATTTTAAGGAAATATTTTTAAATAATCGAAAATAGCAACATTTTAATGATAAAAAAAAACATTTCTTTCAGGTTTTTGGATTGTATCTTGTCATTGTACCCTATGACAAGAAAAAATGTCTGAAAAGGCCAACATGGTTCTCTCATCACACGGAAGAGCCAGGAGCACGTGATGACGGGAAGGAGTGTTACGGGGATCTTTCCCTTTCCAAAGTTTTAGGCTGAAACTGGGATTGTTTCCAGGTCTTATTGCTTCCTCCAAGCTCTTTTATCACAGCTAAAAACTGTCAAGAACATTTGACAACATAGGAAAGGAGGGTAGGGAACCTCAGTAGCGGAAAACCAGCAGCTCGATGGCAGGTGCTTCTCTGAAGTCCCCTTCTATCTGCTAGGGTTGATGAGCTCTGCCTGGGGACAACTGTAAAGCAAGTCTCTTCACAGTTATTATTCATTTTGTATGATTTCTTGCGCTGCGGACACATGAAAGAGTAAACCTGTAGCAGGCCGTGCAGCCCCATTTCTAAAAAAGACACTTCATGCAACCCTGAAGACATCCAGGCTCACGGGAACTGTCCAAGTTCCTGCTGGTTTAATGGGACAACATTTCCTGGGCATTCCAATTTTCCCTTTTAGAATTTTTGCAGCCTGCTTATTCACATGCTGCTCTCACCACTTGATTTCCTCCCCACTGATGCTTTGAGCATCACTCCCCTTCCTCTGCACCCGAAGCCTTAGCTGTTGCCGGATGCTGTTGCTGTTGGTCGGTGTGTCTGGTGCTTGCTGCATGGTGACACACTTGCCTCTCTGTATGGCTGCAGCCGTGTGGCCGTATTTGCTTGTCTCTGTGCAGTCTCCTCTCGGAGGCTTCAGAAGATTGTTTGTACTGCACAGGCTCAGTCCCTGGGCTTTAGGGATAAACCAGATTTTCTCCTGATTAAAGACTTCTTAAAGATTAAAGACACACAGCCAGGGCGCAAGTCAAAGCTGCAAAGCAAAGATCATTCCACAACTTTTCAGTTTGCAATTTGATTTTTTTTTTCCGGTTGTGTTGCCTGCATTTTTAAACACAAACAAACTGGAAAAAAACAATAATCTATCACAAAGCATAATGCTGCCCCTGCGGCTTAAGAGCAGAGCCAGAAATGTAAGCTCACAGCCAGGTCAGCATTTATTCCTAAGGCTCTTCCTCCCTGTCCTGGTCCTTGGGAACAATTGCTGCAAGCCTGCTGGATGCAATTTCCACACATTCCCCCCACAACTCTGAGCTACCAGCTCTTGTTTCAGAGTGATTTTACTCCATTCTGGCCCCACTTTCTCACCTATTGAGTTCCAAGTGGGATGACTCCATCCCACACGTACAATTGCCCCCATCCTCCTCTGTTCTTCTCTTTGACTCTGGGCCCTCCACCTCCTCAGACCATGATCTTCCCCAAGGTCTTGGACCAAACGTGGTGTTCTCGGGCACAAGATGTACTTACATGGCCAGACTGGCTGGTCAAGTGTATGGGGAACATCCGCTGTCTCCGAAGCCATGCAAACACACATGTGCGTTGCAGGGCATTTGGTGTTGTAGGTTCCCTAATTAAAAAAAAACACACGTTCATTAAGACTTTGGCAGTGCCTGTTTTTCCCACCTTTTGCAGAATGCGCCCCTCAAGCCACCCTGGCACCCAGTGACAGATCTGCCCTGGTTTATCACACCCCTCTGTGTTCCTGAGAAGGGAGAGAGCAGCATGGAGCAGTCCAGAGCGTTATCCAGCTCTGTCCCAGCAGGTCCTTCAAGACCCCAAGAGCATAGTCCATGTCTCTGGGAGCTCCTGGCTGCATCCCTGGCCGCCGGCCGTCCTGCTTTGCTGCCATCGTGCCCGTCAAGTCAGTCCTGGAGGGAGAGTGGGTGCCTATACCCCACTCTTAAAAAAGTCTACCCAGATCTCCTCTGTATACAGAAGTATCTCAAAATGGGTTTTAGAGCAAAAAGGGCCAGCTCTGTTTGACTATGTATTAGGATACCTTTTTTTTTTTTTTCCTTTTTTTTTTAATGGAGATAGTTCAAAGCAACTGAGTCAGGCTAGAAATAAAACGAGTTTATGAGTAGAAATAAAAAGGGGTTTATGAACAGATTTCCCCTCCCACTGTGCCTTTGCAGGCTGGTCCTTCCCTCCAGCCCCGGTTCCAGCTGACACGATAACCCGCAGAGCTGCAGCCGACGTGGTGCTACCCGCTCCGGGAGCTTCGCCCTTCCTCCTCCTCCTCCTCCCAGGGCTGCCTCCCTTATCCAGCCCCGCGGATGCGATGCTGCCTCCCGACTCCTCTGCTCCTGCTCCCTGCAGGCTGGGTCCCTGCCTGGGAGCGGGTTGCCATCTCCCAAGGGAAGGAACAAGCTACGCTCGCTCCCTTCCAAGGCATCTGCCTGACTCCGTCACTTTTATTAGAGAAACCTGACACACACACGCCGAGAGCGCGTGCAGATCAAACAGATGCTGTCTGTCACAGAGCTTAAAGCCTAATTACAGGAGATTACAGAAACTATTTATAAATATTTATGTCTATTTAAATATATTTATAAATGTATCAGGATTGGATAAAAGTGTATATTGTTATTTTAGCTTAAGACATAACCGAATATCATTTATACAATACTCATACAATAATCATATATTTGTATTAAGCTTCTTTTTGATTAACATGGACAGCAGCTGTTAACATTGAATTGCTGTTAATACAAAGTAGGCTGGCACCAATAAGCAGAGAAGAATGGGTGGGGAGATGCTAAGAAGTCTGGAGGCAACAGAGCAGATATACTACAGAGTACAGGACTCTCCCCATTCTCAAGATAGGTAGAAATCCTCTTGATTCACCAGGGAGGAGACTGGAAATACATAGCTAGGGTTATGCATCTTGTTTCATCCTTAATCTGCTGGTTTCCTGTGGCAACATACTTGCTGCCTACCCACATCGTTCACTTGCAAGCACGCGGGGCAGTCGCTGCCTCTCGCTGCGCTGCTCCCCGGCGCTGCTCAGCTCATTCGGGTTCCCTGTGTGCGTGGCAACGCTTATAAAGTATGACACCAACATAATAATTTTGTGCAGCCCAGAAATTGTGCAGGCTCACAACCCACCTCTTTTTTGCAGCTCACGTTGGTGTATACCCAACAATACTCTCATCCGGACGCTGCGTGACGGAATTGTTGCTTTTCACTATACAGCTGCTTTGTTTCCTCATCAGATACTTGGGGAAGAGTCCAGCATTTGGAAGGTCACCCACTTTGTATCTCTTGGTTTGGCTTCCTCGGGAACACAAACTGCAATTCATTGGGGTGTCAGGTGTTTTGAACACCCGAGGCTGGCAAAGATACGGTTTGAGAGGGATGGAGGACATTCCTGGAAGTTCTGTGAAATTCAGAGATGGTGGGAAAGATGAGCCTTTGTTTGTGTTCTCCTGGGGAGCACAGTGGGGAAAGCTCAACCCATATTTGTCAGCTCAGCAGCAGCTCGCTACCTGGTAGACACATGTGCCCAGCTGCTCTATCCACATATGTGGGCTGGTGGCCACCAACGTGTGTGTGGCTCTGGACTAGCCCCTGCACTGTCTGGAAGAGCAGGAGAAGCAGGTGGATGACTACGGGTGGGTAGGGGACACTGGAGACACCGGGACAAGCGTTGTTGAGATGCATGGGAAGGGTGGTAGGCAGGTAGTGTCCCCAAGGGCGCAGCGAGATGCTCTACTCCCATGGCCAGACCTCAGGGTTTCTGCACCAGAATAGGGTCTGCCCGGCCCCGTCGTGGGTAAACACAAGCATACTGCTACAGGGCAGAGGAGCAAGGCCTGTGCTCCTCCCTTCCAAGCACTTCTTTTTGCCCAGGAGAAGACAAATCAGGAAACTTACTTTGTGCTCCCAGCAGGGTGGTTTTTGAGCAGGACAATCCCTTTGGTCAGGCATCAAATACCAGCGTGTGAGCCATCTGCTTCTTTGACTAAAACACCCAGCGAAAAGCTGCTGGATTGGAAGAAGGATATTAATCTGAAAAGCGTACAACAAAGCGACTGCAGGGTGTTTCCCCCCCGAGCCAGAGTGAGCGAGGGAAAGCTGATTACCGTGACACACAGGAGCCCTGATCTAATATTCCACTTCAAGATTTGCAAATAATGTGCCCATTAACATTCATTAGCTCTTTAAATAATACCTGCCAGACCTTGCAGGCAAGGAGGAAAGGCCCTTGCGCCCAAAAATCAATCACGTAACAGCCTCTAATTGTGCATTTTCTACATCTACGCAAAGTTTTGATAAAAACAAGCCAGGACGGAAGAGCAAAGCTGAAGCTGTCACTGCTGCACGCCTGTGTATAGGAGTGTGCAGAGAGAGCCTTTCTGCTCCTGGGTGCAACGAGAGGATCCGTGCTAATTAGTGGGCTGCTCTCCGACAGCTTGCCAGAGTTCAACGGGCACCAGGGGAGGCTCCCTTCAGGAATGTGTCAAACCAGACGTTCACCACCCAGAAATAGCTTCTGGCCTCTGGCTCATCAGGGAGGCCTGCAGAGATAAATGCCGTGGAACCAAACAGGCTGATGTCGTGCTCATCACGCCCAGAAGACACTCTCTCCTGAGCTTTGGGGAGTCCCACATTAATATCCTGTGCAAAAAGCTTGGAGGTGAGTAACGCCCTAAGAGAGAGGTGGAAACTAATGGTCTGAAATCAAGGCTTGGCTCAGAGCTCTGATGCCACCTATAAACCTCATTGCTGTCAATCTACCACCCTCTGGAATTGCCTGGTCTTTTTGTTCCTCTTCCAGAAAGTGCCAGGTCTCTGATGAAGGCAGAGGGGCATCAGTTCTTGGTCATTTCACTCTGATGTTCAAATGACCTTCACAACACCCTGCGTAAATTATTGTCTGGGGATTTTCCTAGCTGTTAATTGCAAAACTGCTGCACTGAAAACTAACCCAGACAGAAGTGTCTGTGTTCAGACTGTGTCGAGCAGAGCCCTTTGCAATGCCGTTACTGCTGTGACATTCCTCCAGGCAGACTCCAAAAGGAGGTTAAAGGGTGTGTTGGTGCAAACACATTGGTCACAGGCACAAGTAAAACCACGGTGCTGCTTTTCCTCTTGGGCTGTTCTTTCTGTGTTTTGTGGAGGGCTCAAACACCGAACCCAAAGAATGGGCGTGGATGGTCTTCACTGAATGCATAGGTGTCTACCTTGCACCTGCAACCGTATCTGGTTGCCTTGATTCCTTTAATACTCAAACAGCAATGCACATCTCAGTGAACCTCTTTTAGGCATCTCCTGGAGGAGGTCCCTGTGTCTAGATGTGCCTGTTTCTCTGTTTCGACCATGAAGGGAGCTCACATGGAGACATGCACGTTGCCCACACTCAGGCTTGGTGTCCAGGAATGCTCAAAGAACATTGTCGAGAAAGCATTAGGATCAAAAGCTAAGGTCGTATTAGGACTCTGAGAACAGGGAAACTGCAGGCAAATCGGTGTCTACCCTAATGCAGACTAACCTTTATGTGCAGCAGTTCTTTCTGAAATTGTGATTATAGTCAGCTCTGCAGGAGACACAGCAGCTCTCCAGGTTATTCATGGTGGACATCCAGCTACAGCCTACTTATTTGCCTTGCTGTCAACCAGAAAACAACTAGTAGGCACTGAAAATCTTAAATTAGTTGCCATACAAGTGCTTTCTGGACTTCCTCTGGCATTTCTGAATGCTTTAAAAGCATTCAGGTAATTAGGCCAGGTAATTAGGCTCCTCTGCAGAAGACTATGAACAAGCCCAGAGATCTGCGGGGTCTACAGTATGTTGAGGTGTTCCTTAGTGTTTGTGACATCATATAACCATTTTCCATGGTCAAAGTAAAAATACTATTTTGGAAAGGCATATTTTCTTTGAGATTAATTTTGCAGAAGGAAGACAGCTTAGCACTGTTTATGGATGCATTTATTCAGTCCAAAATGAATTTAGCTGAGTATTTAATAGAAGACCTAATCAGAGTCACTTGTCTATAGTCTAACTAGCCAGGTCAAGGAGGGTCAAGAAAAGAAAACTAATAGATTATGCAAAGAGTGTTCATATTTGCAGGATTATTGAAAACTGCTGCACATATAAGAATATTCTTGAGCAATGGGAGGACTGAAGAAATTCCTTCAAAGTGTGAAGGTGAAATACAGAGAGATAAAGCGGACGGAAAAACTTTTTTTTTCCTTTTTTTAATGTGCAAATCACAACAGTACGCTGCAGAAGTGCATAGGAAAAAGAAATAACTTTGCATAAGAATATCCCTGAGAAGATATTGCAAAGAAATGCAGAAGCAAATTGAGTTTATGAGCATACTTAAAGGGCAGTGATCTGATGAAGATGAGAAAATACAGAGTTAATGTTCTTTCATGGATTTCTTCATACATTTATGAAGAAAGGTTTTGGCAGGTTGTTCCACATCCCTGGAAAAAAAGTTTAAAAAAAGGTGAATTTCGAGTCATGAACTTTATCATCATGTAAGTGAATGGATTCTAAGGCTGTTGGTTGGAAAAGTAGATTTTAAGGCCAGCCCTGCCCCAGCCCTGATTCCACTGAACATGGACTCCCACTAATTTCCTAATCACCATTCTCTTTTCAGCCTTGCCCAACCTTACTCCTAGAAGTGTTCACTAATCCTTATTACTATCTCTCGACAATTCTTGTCTAATTTCTCACTAGCTACCACTGACTTATTTAATCTAGAGCTCTGTAAGAGGCAGGGAAGGAAAATCTGTTTTGTGCTGTGTGCTCTCCATTCCCTCATCCAAGACCTGTGTGCACATGGATAGCATCACTGTTTAATAGCGCTGCTCAAGCCTTGCTGCTTGTTCAGAAACCTTGTTCCCAGCCTGTTTGGAGCAGCTATTAAAAGTCTGCACCGAGCTGCTGAACGTGTTCGTGCAGCAAGCAAGGGAAGCATCGCAGTGTCCAGCACGAGAGAACAGCATCCTTATGTCCAAGTTGTCCACACGAGTGTTATGTCCGGATGAGTGTTGCACATGAGAAAAACCTATGGAGAGGGACCCTTCGAACCAGATGCTGGGATCCCCATCTCAGCCAGTCCCCTGAAGCGAGGGACTGGACCCAGTGTCTTCCAAAGCAGACCCCAGAAATGGGTGGGTTGAGGGTCCCTGTGCCTACCCAGCCCTTTTGGCTGCTGAGGAGGCCAGGGTGACTAGCTCGACCGGGCGGGTGGGCAACCGTGTGTCCCTGAGGACAGCTGCATCCCTGTAAGCGCCCGATACCTGCGTGCAGGAGCTGCTGGAGGCAGGAGCTGAGTCAAGCTGAGGAGTCATGAGGAGCATTTAGTGGCTTAAAGCAGATCTACGAGATCTCTCTAAAGACAGGAAAATTTCAGCCTGGTTAAATTTTAAGGAGGTTATATTTTTCTAGCGAAAGGTGTAAAGTAACTCTTTTCAGCTCCCTTTAAGGTTTGGATTTTTTTTTTTCCTATGGTTTTGCAATCTCTTGAATCATCAGCATCTGTAATTAGTGCCTGCAGATATAAACATTCACTTCTCCCTGGAAGAAGTCTATTTTTTTAACCTAAAATTGAGGGCAGTTAGCAGATGTTGGATAGTGCGAACACTTGCAATATATTATTACAGCAAGGTCTCACTGCTCTGCTCTGAAGTTGCTGCTAACACTGCTTTCTGTAGCACCTTTCACATCTTTTTGAAAGTTTTTGTAATCCTGAGCAGATAGCAACCTTCATTCTGAGGAACATCAGGCTATGTAATTTAATGGTCCTTTCTGGCATTAACATCAGGGAGTTTAAAATTTCTATGTAGTGCATAGCTGTAGCTAACCTCTCTTGCAGCCATTGAAAGCAAGACTGGAGGAGCAGAGACATAAGGGAGCCCTTTTAATTTTTACAATTACCTGTCTTGGCTGAGCTTGTCCCCCAAGGAACATCTAATAATGCTGGAACTCGAGGCCCAAAGGCAGAAGGACTGGAGGCAAAACCAATTCCCATGGTACACCTTATGCCTTTAAAATCTCAGTACCTATCATATTGTTTTAAAAGCTAGAACAAGGATTGAATTAAGCCATCAGCAGCAAATCATTCTCAGGTAATTTCAGTATTAAAAATCTTTATGTTACAGTTAGCTATGAATAGAAATTTCTTGCAAAAAAAATGTTATTTTGAAACTAAAACCCATCATGTTTCATTCCTCAATTAAACCTTTTTAGCATTTCAAGTTGCCTAAAGAGGCTTCGTTTTTGATAAAACAGCATTTTCTGACCTAAAAAACCCTTCTCAAAACTACCGCTCTAGTATTTAGTAACTTGTAAAAGTGTAGGAAGATATTTCATGTTAACACCTCTGAGATATATATATTCTATTAAACATAAGCAATATAACGTTAATTTGTATTAAAATGATGTTATAATAGAATATTATTGATATAAGGAAACATAATACCCAAGCCAGCACTGGAAATCGTAAAATGAATTGTTTACTGCATGGAATTCCTCATTAGTGGTTGTTTGCTGGTACTGAACAGCCAAAAATGCTACAGAGCTTTTGTCATATGATGCATTGCCGTGTCTCGTTGTGCAGGTCTTTTCGTTGCCTGGAGTGTGCAGGGTCCCAGGCCTTGCTGCTCTCACCTTGGCTTGCAGTAAGTTTTAGCTTGTTTTGGCTGCCATCACAGTTGATCAAGTGGCTACTTCCTAAACCTGTTAGCTCCGTGAGCACTGTATTTTGGAAAGATCTAATGAACCTCAACAGTGACTGTGTGGCGGAGCCTCCCTTCATGCTGCTTGAGGTTGGGGGCTGTCGCGTCTCTGGGATGGGTGAAAAGGAATCAGGTTGCGTTAAGAAGAGGTGAAGAGACCACCTTGACACTCCTGCCCGTCTTCATTGAGGAAGACCAGGGCCATTGGGCTTAGCAACAGTGGGAGGGTGAGCAAAGCCTGAGATAATAGATGTTAGTAGAGGTTTTATTACAGTATTATTAATGAGACTTTTCTGTATTAATTTGGACTGTGAGCATTGGTGTTATTGTAACTGGAATAATAACAGTTTGTTATATTTTGATTAGACTGTTAAGACTTTAATTAGACTAACAATACATTCTCCGCTCCACATAAAAGAGGTTTTCCCTTTTCACCCACATGAGTATTTTGAGTGTAACAGACAGCTGAGACGAGGCGAAGGGGCAGGGTCAGCAGTGGCTTCTGGCTCCCTGCCACCGGTGACACCCCTGTGAGCTGGAAGAGAACCACAGGGAATGTTGTTAGTGCTGGGAGATGGAGATGCCCGGCTGGCGCTGGCAGCTGAGGTGCTAGCGAGGAGGGTGATGTGAGCGCTGCCCAGGGGTGGCTCCTGGTTAGATGGGTCACCAAACCTGCACCTTGCACAGAGCCTGCCTGGCCGGCACTCCAGTGAGCAGAGAGCCCACGATGAGTTGCACCTGGAAAATTAAGCAGAGGTAGGAGAGAGCTGAAGCTGTCTTACCCAAACTGGTAGGACATAGGCTCCTTTTACAGCCCCAGAAATAGGGAGCGGCTCATATGGAGAAGAGGCTTTCTGGGAAGCACAAAGGAAGCAAAGAGGAGCTGTAAGTGGACATTTCCTATTTTTTGCTTATATCTGATCGCTTCAGATTAGGAAACGCCAGCTCTGCCAAGAGGAGGAACATAGCAGGCACTGCCCAAGAGAAGCTGAATGAAGCGCTCATCTGCTTTGTTCAGCGCTTCCCTCCCCGCGGTACAAAGAATCCTGATGAAAGCAAAGGGAGGGGGAGCAGCGAGGGGTAGTGACCATCAATCCATCTGGTAATGCCTCAAATCGTGGCCAAGACAAACGTCCTATTAGCTTTGTTTCTCTGAAATCCTATTTAGGGAACTGGCTTGTAAGATGTGGAGAAATAACAATGTGACTTTCATATCACTTTGAGAGAGAACTACTTGAATGCACTCTCAGTTTATCTTGAGAAACCAGTCATTGCGACTGCAAGCCTGAGCTGGAAAACTCACTTTCATGCTGGTTCCAATTGATAAGCCCCAAACCGAGTCTGATAGTTGTGTCTTGTTTACCCAAGTGACAAGACTTTGTGTCCAAATACTTCTCTGAAAGCGTGTTCCTTAGTTAAAGCCTCCTGAGGATCTTCGGTTTTTAAATGTGCTCCTTGATTCTCGAGGAGAGGACCTGCTGCTGTGCAGGAGAAATACCAGCGTGGAGACCCACCGGTGCACAGTCGGCCTGGCAGCAATCACACCCGCAGCTTGCCGACTTTGATTTGCCAGGAGCTGCTGCTTGCTCAGGGCACACGTAGTTCTCAGTGGCAAAAAAAGTGGTTAAGCCACCGGCTGTATCTACACGACAGCTGCAGCAGCACAAACAAGCTGAGCAAGGCAGGGGTGGCCCACAAGGCTGATGGGGACCACAGCCATGCACACATCCAGGTGAATCCCAGCACAATTCCTCATGGGAAGGGCAAAGCTGAGGTAGGGGGACCATATTGCATCTTGCTGGGCCCTGATTTTAGGCGCCTCGTTAAGCGTCATCACAGGCCTTCCAATAAACAGCTCATCAACCGGTGGGCAGAAACCTGCAGGGAGCTGGTCAGTCCTCTTAGACAGGGATTGGATTTGAATACAAGTCTGCTATGCCCTGAACGAGGACCCCAATCACAGGGTCATTTCAGATTTCAGATAGTGGATCAGGGAGGACCATGGAAACAGGCTGGACGTTGTATGGGGTTTTATGCAAAGTGTGCTTGGACAGCCTCACAGATTGGGTCTTCAGGAGAGAAATCCGCACTCTACAGACTGGAAGGTATGAGCTTGCCGTAAGGTGCAGACCCCTGTCAGGGCTGGGCCCATCTTCAGCAAGAGCTGCGACGTGGGATGGGGCACAAAGCACAGCTGGTCTCCTGCTGCCAGCAACAGAAGTCTTTTCACATGTCACAAGCATGATCAGGTGGCTCTTCTTTCCTTTGCTCTAATTTCTTATTTTCTTTAATTCTATTGTCTTAATAAAGCGTTTTAATTTGCTCTAATTTCCCATTTTTGTACTGTAGCTAGGGAACAGTGATAAAAGAATGCAAGAAACTGAGTAGATAATTGGTTAATTAAAACAACTTAACGGCTACATAGTTTATAATGTTTTGTTCTCATGGAAGGCGGAACATGGTGAACTGTTCTGGAGAGGCAAGTCCAAGTCCTGGCTTCCTCTTATAGATTTATTCTTTAAAAAGGGCTAGTGATTATGAAATTCCTCTGGTAATTAATCTTTATTTCTCAGGGTGAATTGAACCGCCTTATCTTAAATCCCTGTTCAGACTCTATTCCCTAACAGGGGGACAGTTCTGCTAAAGAGATTTTATAGCCATAGGAGCTCATAGGAGTGGGTGATTCAAGGTCCCTGTGCAGTCTAACATGCGTGTTCAGGCAGTCTGAGATGGGTAGAGGAGCTCCTGTTGTCTGCATAAATATGTCCTTGGGTGAGTTCACTAAGGCTCTGATCATGGACTCCCAAAGGACCTGGTCTGCCAGACGCCAAGGATAGTGCACCTCTCATCACATGGATGCAGGAAATGTGGAGCTTGATAAGAAGACAGTATCTGAAATGGACATTAAGGCACTAAAATTTAGTTTTCTGATGTGCCTACATGTGCCCTGTAAATGCCCACTATCATCACTAGAGATCTACTGAGTATAGCAATAGGAAATAGCAAATAGCAGAAGGAAGAGCACTCAGCTCTCCCTGGGGCAGACACCTGCTGGGTGGGCAGCTGGGTAATGTGCTGAAATTTATTATTATAACAGCAGTCCAGACCCCTTGATCTCATGGAGATTCCCACAGTTAGATGCTTGCCTTTCAGTATCTTACACTTGAACTGAAACCCATTGGCAATGGAAGAGTGGATGAAACAGCATGACGGTGAGACTAGACACTGGACAAGGGCTCTTGGAGGAAGCAAAATGAGACCAAAAGCTCCACTCAAAACAAGTAGAAAGAGTATAACAGGGAACCCTGGTTAGCTCTTGGTTCCAGGTGATTTAAGTAATTGGAAAATCATAGTTGTGGATCAAGTCTTCACCGAGTATCATAATCAGCCACACAACTCAGCAGGTCCTAAGTGCAGCAAAGTGGCTCTAAAGACCCCTTAAGGAATGCCCTTTTCTGGGGGAGATGTGTAATTTTGAGACGGCACCTTTAGGAACAACAGTTCCTTCAGAAAAACAGAATGCTGCCAGGACCATAAGGATGCAATGATTCATATTATACTTATTCAAAACTTTAGCCAGCATACTGACAGCCACTCTCATTCCAAGGTCTAGTTGCTGGAAGCTGATGCTGCAGGAATCCAAACTGTAAATAATGTGCAATTTCTTTCAAAGTACAAAGAACATTGCAGAGCATGTGAGGCTACTCGCCACTTCAAGTCTGGGATCTCTGATTCAGAAAGGCAGAATGGACTTTGAGGAGAGATACAAGCGCTCACAAAATTAAAACTAAGTATATGCTTATGCACTATACTCGTGACACTTATGTAAGCGATGTGTCTTCCTGACTGAGGTATTCAGTTCAAGAATACTCCCCTCCATATTATTCAGTTGGACTCAATACTTTAAATTTAGTCTTTTGGGCAATCCATAATCCCCAACTGAATAATCATAAAGGCTCTTTAGGCTTTAAAATGTGTGTCTGACAAGAGTAATACATTTGTTTATTATGATTGTGACCACTGAAAAGATCATGCAATGTGGTCGTCATACCATCCAGATACATTAATAAGGCAGGACATACCCAGCATTTACTAAATGGATGAGAAAATGTTACTCGTGAGATCAGATGATCATGTATGTGGGCACTGAAATATCACAGAGCTACCATTATAAGAAGTCGGAGAGAAAAAAAGATATAAAATGAAATTAAGACAGAACAATATGAGCTACCATAAGAAAAGCCCAGACAAGGCATGAATCTCAGGTCTGTACACCCAAAAGTATCTCACCACTGTAAATCCAGGATATATTTGTGTCAAAAATCTTAAGCAAGGGAACCTCCACCTCTTCGATAAACACAGGCTCTCCCCAAAATCCCCAAACACTGAACCTGGGCACCTATTTCAAATATTCAGGACTGGCAGGTTTTTGCTATCTCTGGTGTTCACTAGAGCAAAGCAACTGCTGCCCCAAAGGTTCTGAAGCAATAAATGTATTGACGGAATAACGATAACATGTTTGCGGTAGAAAATTGCCTATATTCAGGCAATGTCGTGCTATAATTCTGCAACAATAACAGGCAATCTCAGAAATAAGAAAAGGGACAAACAGATTTGGACAGATTTTAGCTTTTAAAGAGAATTAAACAAAATGGTAATCACCAACAATACATGCACTAAAATAGAATGACAAAGAATAAAGAAGCAGTGTAGGCTCCACTGGGGTATCTTACATATTTAGGAACACAAATGTCTACAGGACCAAACAAGCTTTATGGCCTTATCTCCTCTCTACCGATACATAAAAATGAAGAGAGACTTGCAGAAATAGAGTTAATTCACCATTGCATATGCAGGGAGAATAGCTATAATAAAAATGAATGTGCTCCTTGGCTAGTATTTATTTTTCAGATGTTCCCACTAAAAATCCTAGATACAATAGCAGCAGAAATGCAAGAGGACATTTCAGACTTTTATGGGTAAGAAAAGTAAATCGCAATATACTGTGGAGAGCAGAAGAAATGAAAGAGATGACATTCCCATATGTAAAAAATATATGATCAAGGCTAGGCTGAGAAAGCTCTTCTAGTGTTACAGATTATAACACCAGTTTTAGCAGCTTTCCCAATTCTATACAGAGAGATTATCTTTGGAGCTAGTAATATGTCTGCGCCTGGAACAGCCTTTTGTGCATCCTTTCACCGTAGTGAATGCTGGTGAATATGAGCTGACTACAATTACTCAGATTCCCTCCCTCTGCCAAAAAAGAAGCATCCCAGTTCACTGGGAAACACAGTGACATACAGAAATTCTGAATCCTAGAATTAGGAATAATTCTGACAAGCAGAATGACAAACCAGACTCCGTACTTAGCCAAATCATCCTATGTATTGGCTAGCAAGTATGGCATTTTTTTATCAAAAAAACCACCAGAAATTACTTTTGTGAGTTTATCATGAGTAAAAATATTGATATGGTACAGTATGAGTGAGTCTAATAGCCTACCTATTGCCACCAACAGCAGTGGGAGATGGTTTAGACTTTAAAAGAATGTGAGTGGGCCTCTGCTAACTGCAGAAATTAAGAACTTGAAGGGATTGTACAGACACATGAAAAACAACGCATTTAGGATGTTAAGAGTGACTCTCCAGCATCAAAGCTGTCCTACTTCCAGAGTCTTATCATATTTGCTAAAGCACAATTCAGCGAGAAGGACTTCAGCGCAAATCATATTCTGCTGGAAAAGTTGATAATATATCACATTTCACTTCTAGAAACAATTTCCCATGATCAATAATGAATAAAAAAAGTCAGGTCCAAAGAAACATTGTGACAACATGACATGTACATGAATGACAGTGAGGATTTTGCCTCAGCAGCAGAATCAGTGCCTGGTAAAACGTCAGGCTTCCCCAGGACTTGAAATGTACTCGGAAACAGAAAGAAAAATCAATACTCGGGAAAAGGCACAGTAACCCTGCCCAAAGACAAATTAATTTTTGAATGTAAAGCTATCTCAGAGGCCCAGATTTACTGCACTGCACAGACAAAACATTGCATTAGTACATGGGCACAGAAACGTGGGGAAGTAAAGTCCTTGCACTGAGAGTCCAAGTAGCTTCATCTTTGCTATGAAACCTATGGAGAAAAGGATAACATGGATTGCAAGTGCATAAGTCCCCTAAAAGCCTTGTGCCCATAATAGCCATTTGTCTGGCAGCAGCCTCAGTGATCTGTGTACACAGAGCGAACTGTGGGATTTCTGATGTGTCAAATGCAGAATTTGGGGGTGAGCCCAGTGATGGGACCTCGGGTGCGGAACGGCAGTGGATGTCCTGGTACACACGTCGTCCAACATCTCAGCCATCGCCTCCTTCCATGCACTACGTCCTGTTAGTGTTTTGAGGACATGTCAAGATCCAACTGTCAATTACTAAATGCATTTTGCTAAATGCATTTTCAGCCTGTGGCTGCTATGCATAACTGAGCTTTGTCTCTTCTACCCGAGTCTACAGAGGTCCCGAAAAAGCAAATAATGATGCTGGTTCCCTGAAGCAGAAAGAGACCAGGGGAAGAGGTGTGATTAGAAATAGCAATCCAATAAACCTTCCAGGGGACACTCGCATTGAATGAAAAAAAATTATAGCATTGGGAGGAAAAGTTCCTGCTCACCGCTGAATAGCCTGCACTTAAACTATTAGGAGGTCCACAAAGATCTTTGTGCCTCTCTGGAGAGCTATTTAGAGCTATACTGCTGGGGCTGAACTGCTGCCATTTCTCCAGAAAAAAAAGCTCGGGGACCTTTGCTTTTCTGAGGATTCTCTTAGGTCTTGCTTAGAGGTAACCAAGCCTCAGTTTGAACAATACCAGCTGCGTTCTTGCACGGGACACGTAGCTGAGACCCTACGTGCTCGTATCTGAGCACTTTTATGTTGGCAGATCTCAAGTAACTAGAGGATTTAGAAAGTTCTAGTGGTCTGTCTCAGTTTAGAGTGGCATGACCTGGTGTCTTCTTCCCAGATGGAAAGGAAAACATCAGAAGCAAACGATTTTGGTGGCCACGGTTTACAGTTTCCATGTCTCAACCACCTCTGCATGCAGAAAAAGAATTCAGTGGAGTATTTACTTAAAAGTCTTAAAAGAGCCCATTTCACATAACTGAAAACACTTGCAAACATCAACTATCTAAGAAAAAAAAGGGAATTTAAACAAAGAAAAGAAAGATAATTCGGAACTGTCACGAGAACAATGGGCATGGTGCCAGAAATACAATCCCACAGCTCAAAAAGAAGCTGTGTTGCTTTAAAACCAAGCCAGACCGAGTCGCACGGCCCGCGGCAGAGGGGCTCGTTTTGTGGAGAACACAGGTGGTGTCACTTGTACCTCTCCCATTCCATCCCACAGGCTTCCTTCAGCTTCTTGTCTTACCCACCAACTGAGACCTGACAAAATCTAAAAACAAGATCGAGCTTACAAAGAACTTGACTTTCCCCACTCAAATGATGGTCAGGCAGCTTTGCAAAGCAACACTTTGTTGAGGAAGGAGATGGAAAAGAAAATAGGATGATAGACTAGCATACAGTAATCAGCTCCTCAAAACATGGCGAAACTCATGTAAAGTCCCTACTTCTGCTTTCTTGGTCAAGACAATTGTGACGCTGGCTGGATCCCTCGGTCTCCTTGTGATGACCCTGACTACAGGTTGTGATGGATGTCGACACAGCTGCCACCAGCGCGAGCTGCCTCCAGCTCTCCCAGCGCTCTCCTCCTGTGGCTGCTGCTGCTTGTCCAGGACTTCTGCTCTTCATCAGTACAAGAAGCACCCCAAACTGTTCAACATCACCCTAAATCTTCCCTAACAACGGCAGGATCCTATGGTCTGTTTCCTCTCCTATGGTCTGGCAACCTCCCTTCTGTAGATGGGAAAGGGTTGGAATTGCTCTTTGTTATGCAAGGGCCTGTGGACACAGTTTCCTAGTATATCTAAAAGGAAGATGGAAAAGATTAATTCTTTATGCCATGTTTAGGTTGTATTTAGTCCTGCACCCTTGGGTATCAAGAAGAATTATATTTTCTTCCATTTACTGCATAACTTGGTTCCAGGTTTGTTGTTTTGGCTTTTTTTTTTTTTTCTCTCGTCTTCTGAAACATCAGAGTAGCCACAGGTAAAGGCAAATTGGAGGTTCGAAGAGGCACCTTGCTCCCATGTGCAGGATTAAAGTGATCGCCAGATTTGAGACCATGGAGGTTGTTTGTAAGTCAGGGATCTTTTTATACTTCTACACTTTATACAAGGGATATTTTTATACTTTTCCACTTTCCTCTGTGACATGTAGTCACACTATCCAAGACCATCTGGGCATTTTTTACCGAGCAAATAGGCTTGTGTTGTAGGAGCCCATGACACTGACAACATTCACTATCTCTCCTCCTTTGTACCCCTGGCTACCTCCTTTTTTTGTAGTATTTGGTATTTTACACTTGGAGTTAAGTACATTATAGTATGTTGGGGGATTATCTGTGGCTTTTGAAGCTCCAGGATGTTCTTGTGAACCCCTGGATTTAATTTCTACTTTGGAGATGCTTGAGCTCACTGTGGCTATGTGGCCCTGTGTAGGTCCTGCGGCAACGCTACTTTGCACCTGACTCTGAGAGATACCCAAGATTATCATTCCAGCAGAATTATCCTTAATAATTTGCAGTGGTTTAACGGGGCACTCAGAAAAGCATGCTGACCAGCTGTAATACACTGTTATATTATGTTACATTACTGCTTGTAATTAATTATTAGCTATACCTTTGCACCAGCTATTCTGCTTTTTTATGCAGGATCAGTGTTCAGAAAAACAAGCTTCAGTAATCCAGTTCTGCTCTTAACTTTGCCACAGCATTCCCTTCCTCCTATCCTCTGAAGCTTTTTCTTGGTGTTTCACATTATTACAGTATATATTACTAGGCCACAGAATTCCCCAGGAATTTCTTTCTCTTGGAAGCACATTGTGCAGTATTTCAAATTTAAGCATGTTTGACTCAATAATATAATTTAATAACCACCATAGTTACAGTTTAGAATAATTTTTTTCATTATCTCTGTAAACTTGCGCTATGGTGACCTGCATATTTTTAATTACCAAGCAGAGATATTTATTGAGTATCTTTGACTTTTCAGTATCAGTAACGTCGTTTTATTTTTCATGCCCACCCAGATTATGACCTTATATCAGCCTTAAATTCCTTTTAATTCCTAAGATCAGATTTCTTTTAGTCATGATACACTTTTAATTAAATTTTTTTGTTGTTCCTTACTTTCCTAGCCATGCACTTTCAAATAACATTATAACCCAGCTTATCAGTTCTCTGCATTTTTTACATTCTAAATTACCTAATTAGTCTCACTTCATTTCCCTGTGCATGTGTTTGTGTGTGCACTGCCAGCCACTGCCTGTCACCTACATTTAGCTGTAATATGTAAGTATATTGAATATACACACGTATCATTCACATGCATTTACTGTCAAGGCACTGGCAGCCGCCCAGCTGCCAAAATTTTGATCAATATAAAGAGGATGAGGAGGGGACAGCCATGAACTTCAGCACAGGCACTGACTCATAGAGCAGAGCGCTGCTCTCCCCTGCCCGCTGCCCTCCTGCGGTCTCTCCCCCACCTTCCTCCCTGCGCTCCCTCCCCTGCCCTCAGGTTCCCTGGCTATAATCAAATCATAACTTTTATTAAATTTGAGATTACTTTTTAATGGAATCAATTTCTTGCGCAGTGCTGTTGCCTTCTGCCCCGCGGCTCCGCCACGCGCTGCACTTTTGTAGTTTGGCTCCGGTTTTTGTCTCTGCTGCTGCCCTAATGACAAACATGTTGCCGAATGGCGATGGCCTCATCCTGGCTGATGAAGAAGATGAAGAAGATGGGCGGGTTGCCCTGGGGCTCCGGTAACCCTCGCCCCTTCGCTCGTGTTGCGCTGGTGCAGACATCCCCATGAGCGTCACCACCAGCGTGGCTCCAAACGGGCAGCGTGAATGGCATTAGCAGCTCTGGGTTCAAGAAATGTTCCCCTGCAGGGAAGAAAACCCTCCTCTTCCCCCTTGCCTGAGCGATCATTTTGCTGCCAGATTGGGGAATCTATGCCAGATTGGAAAACCCGTGTTAGATCGAGTTGCTCCGAACCTCCAGCCATGCAGACTCTCTCCACGATACGCAGTTGACCTTATCCCTGCCCTAGGGCCCACCACCACATACTGCAACTCAAATTCAGCATTTACCTGTTTTCGAGCTTCCTAATACCTCTGCTGCACAAAATGGATTCAGCTTTACTTCTTTACATAGCTTTCTGCTAGTCTCCCCCATCCTTTCTGAATATCCTTTTCTCTTTCTACACTTCTTATAACACGCACAGACAGTATCATATTCTCTAATATAAAAAGGCCCATTTTGCTTTCACTTGTCCTAAACTAAGGACAAGCAAAAAAATAGCAGCAACAAGGTGCCTTATTTGGTCCTGCTGCTGATGTTCTTAAACAGGAATTTAAGATCCTAACCTCACATACGAATGTGCTGGATCTAAAAGTATTCTTGCATAGAAATTGTATTTTCTAAGTCCCTAGCTAGGAATAATAGGTCAGTCTGTCTCCTAGTTATTTCAGGGCCTGGCACTGTTCAAGGCATTTGCCTCACAAAATCTTTCTAGCGGTTTCTAATGCCTGAGTTTTGATATGATGGATTTTGGTTTGGTCTGAAGGCAGCCAGACGTTGGGGTCTTGGGCTGAGGTGTCCTTATGAGGACCACCAAAAAATCTGATCCAACTTTTTGCTTCCATGATCCTTTTCAACCATGTCACTCCGTTATCATCCTCAATATTTATTCCAAATTTAATGGTTACCACTATGTTCATATCATGTACCAACTCTTTTTCTAAGGAAATAAAGCTGAGATCTAGTGTCTAACTTCACCAATAAAAAAGAATATCAGCATTTTTCTTGAAGCATGAACCTTTCCTTTGGCTTAAAGGAGAGCACAAGACCCGCCTTTCAGGTGTGTCTGTCCTTGTTATTTTCCCAAATGCACTAATAGTGCACTTCCATAGCTCCGCTTTCGTAAGGTCAGCGCAGATATTCTGTGATTAACTGTTTTCTCCATAAAAATTTATAGCTTTCAACTACTTCCAAAATAGTATTGAATGCCTCTTTTTATTATTGTCTTTTTTCCCCATCCTTACTAAGATGGGAATTCACAACCCTTTCTCCAAACTAGAGAAACTTCTCATGCCTTAAAAAACAAGATGAGAAGCTCTGAGTCTGTAGTTATTCAGGTAGTTTCTTTTTTTTTTTCTTTTTTATCTTTCTTTCTTTTTTTCTTTTTCTTTTTCTTTTTCTTTTTCTTTTTCTTTTTCTTTTT
>JAYECN010766800.1:0-45033 GCA_035222435.1 Microcambeva ribeirae | reverse complement strand
GGCTGCCCGCTCCGTGCCGCCGCGGGAGAGGCCCACGCGGGCTGCGGGGCGGCCGGCGCCGCTGGCAAGGCTGCTGCACGGTGGGAGCGGAGGAGGAGAGATGCTTTTCAGTTGGGGTGAACCTCCCTTCTTAGTGTGGTGCTGGTGGCTTTAGGCCATGCCCATCCTCAAGCACACAAGGGCTCGTCGTGTCGGAGTACTGGTTTCATGGGGCTTGAAACTCGTTACGGCTCCGGTAAACCCTGCCCTGTTCGTGCAGGCAGCAGTTCACAGTGTGTCTCACCCCCATAGCGCTGCTCGGCCTTTCCCCCGTTTCTGTCTTCCCTCGCGGAAGCTGGAGGTGAGCTCGGACCCTGGGCGAGGCTTTCCACTAGGGGCTGAAGGGAGCGAGGCCGCGAGGCAGGCAGCTCCTCAGCGCCGAGTCCTGCTCGTCCCGCGGCTGAGATGCCGGGGTCACTGCGCAGCAAGAGGCTTGTCCAAGGCTAAGCTCTTTCAGTGTTAGTTTGAGATGGGAATCACAAGAACTTTTTACAAACCATCATATCAAAATCCTGTCTCTCCCCCATTTGGCTTTTTTTCGTAGTAGTAAATTGGCAGTGGTTTTTTTTTGTTGTTACTTCAACACTACAACTTTTGCAGCTTGGCCTTTAATATTAACAACAAACAGCCAAGCATGTGAAATGAATCCTCTTCAGATTAGTTTTTCAGACAGGGCATTATTGGCATTACTAAAATTCCCCATCAGCTTCCTCTTAAAAGCTGCATTTTGCTTTAAGTATCGCCCCTTTTTTTTCCCCCGCCCTTCCCTCCTTTGGGGGAAGCATCTCCAGGGTTGGGAAGCCCTTGCAGACCAGCTTTGTGCTTGGTGCAGTTGCCTGTCAACATTAACCTCTGCTGCCGAGAGGTGCTGAGCCCACAGCCCGGAGGGGGCTGCAGCACCCGGAGCAGCACAGGGGCTCCGAGGGATTTCTGCAGCGGAGCTCATGCTCTCCCTGCGCACGGCCCCCAAAGCCCCCTGGCAGAGCGAGCCCCACGGAACGGAGCCGGCGGAGCGGGGAGCCGCTGCGCTACCAGCACCGCCCGGCGCCGGCAGCTCCCCCGAGGGAGAGACCGCAGGAGTGCAGCAGTAGTTTGGTGCTGTGCATTTTTACACACGTCTGTTATGAAGAGAAACAGCACCTGGTCTCAGTTGAAAAGCAAATGACCACATCACTTATTTGAAATGGAGGAAGTTGTCCTAGGGCTTGAACAGTTTTGTAGATTCGGGGACCATTTGTTTATACACTCAGTTTTAAACCACACACCACTCCTTGGTTGGCATGAACACTTGAGAACAACATGCACACTGTACCTGAGCTTTTTATTGGGCTAGGAAAAGTAACTTGGTCATTTGAACTGAAAGACTCGTGACTGGTATCTCACAGACGGTTGTCTCTTAAGGTTTCATGTTTGCTACTTGGTACTGTAGCCTTGCTTCAGCGTCACCGTTAGAGGGCTGCAATTTGTCCAGGGAGCCAAAATCTCCCTTTGACTTTCAACTGCAGCAGATGTTCTGTGTGCGCAGTATGTTTCTCTAGCTACGATTTTTTCCTTTTGGCTGAGACTGAAGCTGGTTTGCATTTATGACACTGCTTTAAGGGGAGGGAGTGTTGGGCTTTTGCTTTTTTTTTTTTTTTTTTTGAATGGCAACAAAGGATCCAAACCACTTCTGGCAGCTACCCCAGTCTTGGGCTACAGAACAGAGGCCGCTCAGTGACCTGCTTCCCCTGGGCCCCACGCAGCCAGCGCCCGGCTCAGAGCACTGGTCCCGGGGTGCAGGGGCCCTGCAGAGCAGAGGGGGGCAAAGCCCCAGAGCCTGAGGGGGGAGGAAGGCAGTTCAACCCTGACAGACAGGTCCGTGTCGGCCCTTCCACGCACACCACCCCGCGCTTCCTGAGAAACAATGGCAGAGAACAACACAACACACCCAGGCCACGCTAGAGAAAGATTTCCTCACATCCATGCTTGCTGTTTAAGTTAAAAATTAATCCATTAAAGCTGAAACCCAATCACCATATGGCCGTGCAAGTCTGGCCCAGGGACTTTTTATTTATGTATTTAAAAAAAAAAAAAAAAAAAAAAAAAGCCAGGAGGCTGTTCCAGGAAGGAAACAGGACAGTTCCCTGCACTAACCCCCATTACAGCAGTGGTCACACAACATTGATAGAGAGCCCCAGACACAGCTCTCCTGCAGCCCTTCTAGTCTAAATTTAAACTCGACTTTGTCCTTCCTTCTTTCCAGTCACAGCTTAAGAAACACAACTGGTTTTTTTCCATTTTGCGTAAGAAAGTCTCATCCACAGGGAAGAAATCCACAAACAAACCAGTGTTGGTATTTCAGAGCAATTATACCTGCCTTTTTATGTATGACAGTTTCATATCATTTATTTTTAAAATATGTTTTTTTTAGGTTTTTCATTGTAATATTATTGTACAGTTTTGCATGGCATAGATGTAATCACTTTTTTTTTTGTTTTAGAGTAAGCTGACAAGTGTGCGTGTGGGGGAAAGATTCTGCTTTTTGCCTCTTCTCACTCTTTTGTTTAATGCCCTCAATGTTGTAGGGGACATTGTAAGAGATTCTCTGCTACAGAACAATGATGTAGATTCTTTTGCACAGAAATATTTAAGGTGAGGAAGTCAACAATGTAATAAAGGACTTGCCACCAATATTTTATGTTGGTAACACACTTAAATATTAACCTACTTTGATGTACTGCAATAAAACAGGGAACTGTTAGAAATGCAGATGGTTTGTCTTTCTTCCCTCCATTAAGATTTGAGGAGGAAAGGGGAATAACTGTGTTCTACAGGAAAACAACTCCAGCATCTTACCACACAGATACACACTGGAAGGACAAGGACGTGTGTGCAGTTCTGTCCAGCATCAACACCACTCAGAAAAGTTTGCCCAGCACCTTTTTAAAAGCCAGTAGAAGTGAGACCAGCCCGTACTTGTGCATGGGGAGCTGCAACCCTGCTGATTTTGTTCTTAATTGTCTGCTCTACCTCCCCCGTGCCTGTGGTTATCAGCACCATCTTTCTTCAGCTCACAGGCAAACAAGACGTACTGTGGAGTTTGAGCAGCCTCTGAACTTCTCCTTCCATTTAGTTGTCTCAGCTGTCCAGTCTCAGGGTTAGAGACTGGATTCCTCTTGTTTCCCAGCTGCAAGCACTACCCCTTGTTAAACATGCTCCCCCCCCCCCCGCCATGTGCCCCGACAGCCCCTTTTCCCTCTGCCCTGGTTCTAGGGAGGAAATTCTCTCACTCTCCCAGACATGAGCGTGGTGTTCTGCTCATGCCAGCCCTGTCTCCTAGGACATCTCCTCTGCAGCCCTTGTCACGTTACCAGTTTTCACCTGTGGGCTGCACTCACTGTAGAGCTGAGAAAACATCTGTTCATCTGTTCCCTGCACTCCGACCTGTACAGCGAGTGCCCTGCTTGTTGTTGCCCCGTCACAGCTGGGATGCTCTTGGGAAAGGGCCTGCGGCTACCGCGAGAGGAGCTGCGCGTCCGAGCTGCTGCGCAGCTCCTCAGCTTTCACCTTGGTGCAACAGCAAGGCCCCCTGGAAAAAGAAGGGTCAACAGCAGCTGCTGTCACTTCTAGCCAGTTCTTTAACCTGGAAAAGCCTTGGCTTCAGAAAAGCAAGTTTAGCTTCCAGTTTGCACTGGGGAACAGAGAAGTGTCTTCTACAACAGGGTTTTCCCAGAACTTGCAGAGAAACATTCCTGCCCTCAAGCTATTTGTGCACTCTGAGCAGCTTCCCCAGCTGCTCCAGAGCAGGCAGCACCAAGGGCAGCCCTGTGTTCTTGCTTATGTCACAGCTCCACGACTGGAAGCTGGAGCAGTGTTTCTGGCTCACCTTTTCCCCATGGCTGTTACCCTGACATCTAATTCTCATGCCACAAACTTCCCTGGGCAATTCTGTAGAAATTATTATTAGAGCTTTTGGAACATGCCCAGGAGCCCAGCAGAATTAGGGGCTGAGCTCCAATTAGCTCGCCTAATAAGGCAGCATCTCACCTTCTGCGAGTTGTTATCCTCTAGGCAAATGCAAAACAACTCCATCGCTCAGCTGACGTTATCCTTGAACCATTTCTCTCCCAACAGGGGCGGGAGTGTTTGCCAGCGTTAACCATTGCTGCCCAGCACAGCACACACAACACCTCCACTCACATCAATCAGCCTGTGCTCACAGGCACTGAGCTCTGCTTACTGCACCAGTCCGTAGGGCCCTTGCCTTCGGCATGTATTTGCTGAACACGCTGGCTCTGAAACTCAGAGGTTTTAGACACTTTGCTCTGAAGTTACTCCTGTTCCCTTGTCAGTTTTTTTTTTTTTTCCCTCCATACTTTGCCTTTTTTTAAAAACCTTTAACAAACACTTGGTATCCCAGGTTTACAACTGCCAAATCTAGCTCTAAAGGAGAAACCAACTAAGCAATGTATACCAGACCTCAAAACAAAATGGAAGTTAGGCTCTCAACAGCTTTATGCAGAGTTTACAGCGCTGAACAGCAGTGCTAGCTCGTTGCAAAGGACTAGAAACAGTCCAAGATGAGGATGTTTGGTTAAATTATTTTAAGTACTGGATCTTTCTAAAACAAGAGCATGAAGCAGTTCATATGTTCCTGACCTTGGAAGAAACGTAACGATAACTTGTTTTCCTGTTTCTCAAAGCTATCGCCGTTGTATAGAGCCCATGTATGCACATACCTGTTCTTCATCTCGGAAGGTGGCAGCAGCCAGATTTCAGTCTCCTTGGGGCCTGAAGGGTAAGAGCGCAGCAAAGTTCTCTATTCTTGGGCTGTGCCAATGGAGCGCGGCTGGGGCTGCTCCTTTGCAGAGCGCTGCTGAGAGCTGGCACCCGCCCAATGAAGCGGCCCTGTGCGCTGGGTGAGCGAGGACACCAAGAGCTGCTCCTCCTTCACAGAGACGGGACGAGAGGCCTGTGTTCAGGAGACTGGTAACAGAGTGAGTAAAACACAGCAAACCCCAAAAAGTCAATTACTGGGATTTTGTGTGGCCAGACAGAAAATAAGACCAACATTCCCTCCACACACACCCCCAGCTCCTGGTAAACTTGTCTCCACCATAAACACTAGTGACACAGCTGTAATGGAAAGATGACAGAATAAACAGACCAGGTAGCTGCCTTTGCTCAAGGAATCTCTTGCCTCCCCCAGAACAGACCAGCAATGGGCAGAGATGGGGAAGCCTCCCCTTCAGCTACTGTTTCTTCCCCAAAGATGCCAGGTCTCACTGGGATACTCTTTACCCCACTGGAAGGTGGAATAACTGCAGGCAGGAAGGCCTACCGCACAAGCATGTTTTTATTGAAATCAGTAAGTAATACAGGTACAGGATTTGTAAAAAAATCCAAGAAAATACTTTGCTAGCTTGACTCCAATGGTCTAAAACTGTGCGTCTGGTTTTAACCATGTAGGACATTTCAGCAAAAGCTTGAAATGCTTATGAGACATGACGTGTTTGCCTGCCTCGCCATGAGTTGGCATTACAGGAACAGAGACAAAAAGAAAAGAGACAAGCCAGCTTCTTGGTTAGGAGTCCAGCAAGCAACAGGTGGCAGAGTTGGAGGCTCGTGTAACTTGCCCTCAGGAAGGCGGATACCTACCAGGCAGTGAAGGATCCCACTATTTGTGTTCAGTCAGCTCTGTCGGGTCTCTATTTGACTCCCAGAACTGAAACAGGCTGTGTGGTTGTGTGTGTGTGTGTGTGTGTGTGCGCGCGTGTGTGTCTGTGTGTGCGTGTGCATGTTTTAAAAAAAGGTAATCAGTTCTCATGAACTCTATTTCCTATGTTTAGTTTGCAGGCCAAAAAGAGGCAGAAAGCATAAAACTTCATCCTATGTACACGCACACACACCCCTCCTTGCATTAGATCAGTAAAATCCAGGAGGTTCTTGGACTACTACCATTTAACTTACAAAAATAGGGAACTGAGGATGTCTGTGGTACGGTACATCACAGTATGAAAACTACTTGAATTTCATCTTTGCTTGAAAAAGGGCAGTTTTTTAAAAAACAAATTTCAGAGAAATACAAACAGGTTTCAATAACAAGTTTTGCCCGTCCTCCTTCCCCTGCGCGTTATAAAATCCCATCACTGCACAGCCACCCTCACAACGTTAAAAATGCATCCAGGGTAGTCGGCCGGTGCCTCGGAGCAGCAGAGAACCTGCAGCAGCTTCGCCCCACCACGTCAAGAGGAGATCCCTGCAAGCCAGGCGCTGCACTGGAAGTCTGAGCGTAGCAGAGACACAGCACAAGGGAACAACTTTGTCCTGGCGAAAGGCGCTCAGCTCCCAGGGCACAGGCTGCTGTGGCACGGGAGGATGGAGAGCTGGGGTGCAACATGGGGGTGGCCACAGTGCTCCTGGCTCAGCTGGACTGTGCCCTCTCAACAAGACGTGTTCCGTCACGCTTACTACTCCTCTGGCTTCTTGCCCCTGCTGCTCCAGTATTTGCTATATGCCTCTTGGAACATCTTTTTGCAGGGGATTTTGGCCTTCAGTTTGGTGCAGATAAGGAAAGAACCCCCCATCTTCCGGTGAAGAGAGTAGGTCTCCTCTGGCGGAGGGACAAGCCGATGCTTCAGCATGACTGGTATTAAGCCATGGATCTTTTCAGTGGTGCTTTGGTTGCCAAAATCAAAAGGTTCCTCAGAAGCAAAAGCCTCTCCCAGGATGAGGACAGCATTTAAGTGGGCATCTTCCATTTCCTGCCCAAAGGAAAGAGGCATAAGTAACATCGCTAGCCCTTTTAAATGTCAGAAAAAAAAAGAAAAAAAGGCAATAGTGCTACCAGCAGTTCAGGGGAGACATCTGGCAGTCCCCACAACGGGAACAGCCAGCCCCTGGCAGGGACGGATGAACACTTGATTAGCAGAGTCTGGAGCAACTTGAGTATGAAACCTTCCAAGAGATCTCAGACATCGCCTGCAGGACCTCCTTGGAGGCGTGGGGGGGCACAGCACACCACGCACACTTTGTGGCCAGGTACTGTCATTACTGCTTCTGCTCTCAAAGGGAGGTGAAGGTGCAAAAGCTGAGTGGCTTTCTGCCCCTCTCCCTCCCCCAAAAAGCAACAGCTTCATAGACTGTGATGGGCTTTTCCTTATCAAGACGCCGTAGAAGGACCCAGCCCCACATTCTTTAACAAACTTCTCTTCTGGCCAGCGCTGAAACCAGACTGCGCTACTCCATACCTTGACTTCATAGCCAGTGAGGAATTTCATCTCAATTGACTTCTTCAGCACTCTTTCTCTATCCATGTCAGCAGCTGCCTTGATTACCTGAACAGGAGGGACACTTTCAGGAGTGCTAGCAGATGACACAAAAACGGTTCGAGTACAAGACTATGTCCATGATTTGCTCATGCTGCCTCCTCCCTTACTCCACTACCCCTTTTTTTTGTTGTTGGTTTTTGTCAGATTTGGAGCAGCTGCAGTTTGAAAGTTGTAAGAGCTATTGGCAACAAACAGAGAAAAGCTCCTCAGAGTAAGGCTAACCACAGCAGCCCAGAGAACATACAGACACCAGAAAACTCATGAACTAGTCTCCCCAGTGAGGTCTGCTGGCCACTACGGCTCAGTTTATCGAGTGCAGAACACGGTGATCCAGAAGGAGGCACATGAGACACTGCACGAAGCAACAGTTTAAAAGCAGGCTAAAACAGCCACAGGACCAGATTGACAGCCAAACAGAAGAACGGCCTTCATACTCTTATACAAAATAGCACTGACTTCACATGGGCTGCGAAAAGATGATGCCACTCAAATACACTGTACTGCCCAAGTACCCCAGCAAACAGCATTACAGTTTTCCATGTTTGTTTTGCAACTTAGATATAACTGGGATAACAAAAGGTTTGCAACAGTCATGCAGAAGACTACAGTGAGGGATAAAAATAGAGATCATTCATCCAGGAGGGAATTAAAGTATAGACACAAAGTGAAATAGCTAAGAATTGGCCACAATCTTGCACATACTTCCCCAGTGCAGCACTCTACTATATGCTTCAAGTTCTCACCTCAATGTATACATCTGTAAACTTCTCATCAAAGCCTCGTGTCGCTCCGAAGTCCAACAGGGCCACCTGGACAGGGACAAGCCTTCTGCATTACAGTATCAACCATTCAGAGCCCTGACCCAAGAAGACTCCTGATGAGCCGGATGAGATTACAACTGCATGGAGGTTTTGGACCACAGTGCAGCTTCCCCCAGCTCCCGTCTTTACTGACGGCAGCAGAGAGCAGCACTTACTCCAGCACACGGCAGAGCAGATCTGGCCTATGCTTGCACCATCCCAAGCAAACAGCCAAATCAGTCAGCAGGACACCTGGAATCACTTCAAAGCATAGCAGAGGACAAGCTCCTTAGTCTAAGGTGTCCTCAACTCAACCATGCCCGCACAGACAGTGTCACAAACTGCATCTTTCTACTGATTAACTTCAGAGCAGACCCCACGGCCAAGGAAACACCTGGGACTGGACCCAGGCAGGAACGAACCAGGATAACACATAGGCTAAGCAAAAAATGGGGGTGAAGACGACAGGCTTTTGCCAGGTACTACCTGCCTAAGGCTCAAGGGCAGGAACCTAGGAGATGCCCTCAGTAAGGGCTGATTCAACTTTAGGGTGGGGAAAGAATCACAAACTGATTAAAAGCTTCTCTTATACTGCAGGCACAGCTGCTGTTCGGACTTACCTTGTGCAATTGCGGGTCATAGAAGAAGTTAGACCAGTTTGGGTCAGTCTGCATGTACCGGAACTCAAACAGCTCCCGCAGACACAGGACCAGGATGTTGTGACAGATCTTGGAAAGCAAAGGGAGAAAGCAGCAAGTCAGGAGGGCAAGACAGCCCCATAATAATTTGCAGCAGACTTCAGCACACAGGGAGTACGCCACCACACTGACAGTCTGCTCCGCTGGGTGCTGCAAAGCTCTCAAATAGATCAGAAAGTCTCACAACTCCCAGCCCGCAGCCTGGAGGAGGACAACCTAGACAGACCCCAAGTTTCACAGCAGCCCCTAGTGCAGCTCCTGTCCATCCCTGCACACACAACAGACAATAGGAGTCACCCAACTGCCCCCATTTTACTTGTATCCTGGTTCTGTATCTTGCTACTCAGCTTTGCCTCCCCACTTTGTTTTCCCTGTTAGAGCCAAGATACCTGGTCAGCGTGAGCAGCAGAGACCGAGGCAGCCTCTAATAAAGCTGTACAGCTCACCCTGGTGGAGAGTCCTGCAGAGCATTGGCAGAGCAAACTCAGCGCAGCTCACAGGGAAACAAGATGGAGTTCTAGGGTACTTTAGAGGTCTGAAGAAGCTAGAGAAGTAGCTCTTTCTGTAGGGCTTCTGAGCAGAGTACAGAGCTAGGTCCAAATAAGCATGGAAAGAGTCTTTGCTAGACACATACCCAGCACGTACTGTCAGCTAAGTACCCAGCTGGGCTCGGCACGGGCCCAGCTGGAGAGAAGAGTGGCCACAGGCCTTAGACATGGGGGAAACACGAGCAGCAGTCCCAGGAGCACCTGCAGCGCATTACACCCCCCACAGCAGCACATTGCTGGGAGGATACTTGAGCTGGAGCCTGTTCAGGAGAACTGCCAGCCGCACGCAGCCTCCACAAGCTCCAGTCTCAAGTGAAACCCCATCTCCCAGGGGAAGGCAGAGGAGCAGCACACATAAGCCAGGCCCTGCTGCAGGACACTGCCATCCAGCTCAGAAGGCTAGGGGTCAGCTAGGACACTTACTGCCCTTTGCTTAGAGGCACAAGAGGGCTGTTCCCACAGCAACATCCCAACTCAGGGGCTGCTAAAAGCAGCGCCTGACGATACAGCAGCCCATACTGGAGAGGGCAAACGAGAGGAAAAGGAGGCAGCTCCGGGCCGCAGCCAACCCCGGCACAGCGCCAAGCCTAGCAATATCCCAGTGCTGCCAGGAGCCATTTCATCTGGAGGAGCGCAGCTTGCCCTCTTCCCCAGTGACCTCCTAACAGCTGAGGGATCACACCAAGACACATGCACAGGGCAAGGAAAAAAACACCACACAACTCCAAATACCAGGACAGTTATTTCTGCTAATGGAGCAGCTGCTTGTCCCATCAGCCTCCAATCCCTTGATATATCCAGCACCAACACCCAGCCGTCCCCATGGTCCCCCTCCTCTTGTTTACCAAGAGGTACTTTTCCAGAAGCCCTGCACAGCACGGGTCCTTCTCGCAGGGGGAAGGGGCACCTCATGCTTGCACAACGGGAGGAGATACTTGCTACGCTCCTGTCCAAGAGAGCGGCTGCAAAGCAGAACCCCTCTCCTGCAGCAATCCCACCCGAGCAGAGGGTCACCCAAGAGGAGTGGGGCATTTGGGAATTACACAGATTTCCATCAGCAACCTGGATAAGCAGGCAGCAAAGCCTACAGAGCTGGCTTAGCTCTCTTGAGCCACTCTCGCCATGCTCCAAGCCCTCCTCAAGCATCCATGCAGGAGCCTGCAAGGCCTAAAGCAGCCCAGAGACATACAGGCACTGCTGCAGATGACCCACGCAGAAATCGCAAGCGGCTCCAAGCAGTTGCCAGCTCCGGCCCTGCTTTTCACTGCTCCACATTAGCCTTTCCACAAAAGGCTCTCGACAGCTGGAGTGCAGTTCTAAGCTCAGGGAGAAGCAAGGCAGGGCTGGCAGTACCTCATTGCGGATCTCCTGGCTCAGTCCCACAGCTTGATCCAATGGGAAGCCGGACACCAACTCTGTGGTAAGGACATGTCGGCTGCACAGCTCATCCACTACTCTCGGGACATAAAAGAACGGATGGTCTTTCAGCAGCTCCCTAGGAGTGGAAGAAAGGAAGGGAAAAGGTTAAGATCACACAAGCAGCCAGACCCCTATTTCACTCAGCTTATTTCAGCACTGCCACCCTCTGCCTATAGCCAGGCTGAGTTTTCCTCAGTTACAGAAGGGATCACGTCACCAGAAACAAGGCAAGGAGTGCTCAGAGGGCACACAGCATGGACCACGGCTGCAAGCCTGGTCTCCTGAGCACTACAGTGCTTTGCATGTAGAACAGGCTCATGCTGAAGGAGAGGGGATAGGAACTACCCACATCACCCCCGTACTGCATGCCTGACTGACAGAAAACATATCTGTCTGAGAAGAGGCAGTAACATTGGGGCATAAACACCAAGAGCTTGCCTTGTGCTACAGCCCAGGGGCATGGCACTCACCCCCTAGGGTCCCTGGAAAGGGGATATCCCCTCCTGCATCGCACACGCACACACGCACAGAGGAGAGGCTCAACGCAACAGCATGAACCTACTGGAATTTCCTCGCACAGGCGGCTTCTCTCTGGTAATCACACTCCAGGGCCAGCTCTCTGCTCAGAACTTCAATCAAATGCTCTGGGAACAAACCTGAAAGCAGAAGGGCACAAACAAGAAAGAGTTAGAGGTGGGGAAAAAAAAACAATCCCTCAGGCTAAACATTTCCCAGCCCATTAAGGAGGACAGAGCGGCACCCAAGGAAGAACCTGCGAGCCAGACAACTCCAAGTAAGTCCATCAAGCAAGCAAGAGCCTCACAGAGGTGGCCTGTATTTCCAGTTAGATACAGGTTCTCCAGGTAATTCCAGACCACGGCTACAGCACTGTTCCTAAAGCAAAGTCTTATTCTCTCCTTTCTCCCACAGCCCAAGCTGTGTGAAATTCCTGCTGTCTTGTGGTTAGGGCAGCTGTGGTGTTTGTATGGCTGTGCACAGAAATGCAGCTAGGGGCAGAAGCACTTGAAAACTAGTCTGGGCAAAATAATAGTAACAGTAATAATAATAACGCTGCAAAACTGCATCTCCCTGCAGCCAGGAGCAGGGCACAGCAGTCTGCATGACTGAGAAAGATAATTGAAGCTAGAGGTAGCCAGGGCTCACGTTGCCAAGTCTGTTTTTTTCAGTCTTGGAGCTGAAAAACTCTGCTGTTCCTCGAGGAGCCATGGCTGGGACTGCAGCAGCACAAGGGCCCTGCCAGCATAGAGGGACAGTCCCAGTTTTTGTCAGCACCCAGCCTGATTCAAGAGCAACATTTGTACACATTTCCCACAAAGATTCCCAACTGCTGCGAGGCAGGTGAGCATGGAACAGCAAGTGCTGGCATCACTGGAGAAAGATGATATATATATATATATATCCATGTGCCGGGACACAGAACAAGCTCCGAGTGTGGCAGCTCTCCACCTCCCTTCCATTCTTGGCTAGGAAAAGGAGGGAATAACAGGTACAGAGGGATATATGAAATGCAAGGAAGAATGAATTCTGCCAAATGCAAGAGTTCATGTCAGAAAAGAGTGGGGACCAAGCCAGACTACATAGTGTGAACATTGCTCACGCTTCCCACCTAGAAAACCATTAGAAGGGAGGACACACTTCACACCTTGCAGAGAGTCCCCCTGGGTCTGTCACAGTCAGGGCACACAGACAGGCACACACTCCTCACAGCCAGCAGCACTTTGGTACCTGGGAGCGGGGAGCAGAGCTCCCCAGGCTGGCCATGCACCCCTTGCCCTTCCTGCTTTCTGTGGGAGCTCAGCTGATACGCTGACTCTTTCCAAGTCACATCCATCTTCTCCTTGAGGCCATTTCTGATCTCTAATCTATGGACACAGCTGTGCAACACGTTGCTTGGAAGGGGTTTGCAACACTCAGTGTGTGCCAGAGGCAATAAAGAGCTGTCAGACCCTGCACAGATACTGGCAAAAGACTGGATGACCCCATTCATGTGGGACCTCTGCATCTCCACTTTTACTCCACCTCCCTCTGCCAAGGGTCCCAGCTGTTTTACCTTCAGGGAGAACATTGCTCATGCTCAGGACAGTCATCAGGTTGTTAACATCGCTGTTGATGCTCTGGGCAACTCCAGGGTACTGCAGGACACAAAGGAAAAAGGTAGTGTTGGCACTAGGTGAACCCAGGATATCCTGCTCTTCAGGGTGAGACAGAAAGCCCCTCCAGTTCAAAGTGCACTGACCCCCAACCACAGCCACCTACAGCCCGGCTGTGAATAGGACATACGTGAGGCACACAGGCCTCTTCTGAGAGCCTGCTCAGTGCCAGCACCTAAAGTGGGGGGACAGAGATGAACTAAGATTCTATCCTTGAAAACAGAGCAGTCTGCTCAGTTCCTCTGACATGGGTTTTTACACTACATCAAAGAAACCCTCAGACACGTGAATCCCAGCAACACTGAGATGCCAATCAGTCACTTCCCAGCACAAGGCACCGATGGCCCCAGAGGGTTTTACCCACAGGAACAGGGCAGGTGGTGTGGTGCCGATCCAAATAAATGTGTCCTCTTCACCCAAGCTGACAAGGGAGCCAGCCAAAAGCACGCTGTGGATCTGGCTACGCTGATGCCACAGCACTAGCTTCCCATTGCTTTTAACCTGGCCTAGCTTCAGAGAGTTACCTTGGACACAAGGGGCCCGAGGAGCAGCAACCAGCACCCCTTTGTGCTGCTTCAGAGTATCCTTGCCTTGGAAACCAGGCCACCAACCAGATGTCTAGCTTTGCCTGGGAGTCTGCTCAGCTGGCAAGGGATATTGCTACTTAAGAGTTATAAAACATGTGGCTCCAGAACTCATTCCCATTAGGAATATCAGGCCCAAGCTGCTGACAGCTTCATGAGGAGTTGGTGAATACCCCGCATTAAACTACCACGGCTTGACATGCAGATGTTCAGCTTGTTATTTCAAACATCCTTAAGCTGAAGGTTAAGGAACCTTCAGGCTGTGACCAGAAAGGGGAGCTGTGCACATCTAAATGGGGACACGACCTATGGAACATGTAGGTTCCTTCCACAGCAGCAGAGCTAAGGAGGTACAAACAGTCCCTCTCCAGCATTGCCCCTACTCTGCAGAGTGATACCTGTGAGAAAGAGCTCCCCTTCATCATCTGGGGTCAAACCAGCTCAGGCGACAAAACTGTTTCTGTCTTTTCCCTCTGCTTACATTAGCTAAGACACTGCAGGAGCTAATTTTTACTTGCATTAGATGTTTCCTGTCTAGCAGCTCCATTGCCTTCCTACAGAGCCCAGGCAAGAGACAAGGCTAGTCAGTAAAGCTCACCTGGATTTTCATGGCAACTTCTTTTCCATTTTTCAAGCGTGCTAGGTGAACCTGACCAATGGACGCAGCAGCAAAGGGACGCTCTTCAAAGGACTCCAGCTTATCTCTCCAGTTGGGGCCAAGGTCGTTGTTCAGAGTTTTCTACAAATAAAAAGGAAAGAGTCAGAACATGGCAAGCAAAGATTTAAGGTTTCCTTATCAGAAGTCACATTCCTCTAAGGAGACTTGCATCTCTTTAGAGGCCTACAGTAGTTTGCAGTGCCTGCCTCTGCTTTCTAGATTGTTCTTCCTTCCTCATCCTTAAACACGACTGCAGACCCAGCACTAAGCAGATTCTGCTCACCCAGGCCTCCACAGAAGTCTTGCACAGATCCAAAGGGCAGAGATCTTGGGCAATACAAATGCAAAGCACCCTATTTGAAGCTACTTGTAATCTTGTGGAAAATGAGTTGGATATTCCTCTATTTTCATCACACCGAATAGTGTGACAGCCAAGCTGAATAGTGGCTGTCCAGATATGCAAGATAGACTCTCTCTAAGGCAATATTGATAATTAAAAGTTACAGCCTACTTTAACAGCTTTTTTGTTATGCTGCCAAACTGTCACCCTTAACGTGTGGGTCTGCTTAGTGTCTTTTAAAGAATAAATAGTACTCACAATTCCTCTTGCATCACCCTTCCCTACTAAAGGATGGAAAAAGAACACGTACATAGCCTGGCTTACTGCATTCCAACCCTTCTTGCAGGTGGATTAAGCTTTTATCAAAAACAGTAAGAACAGTTTCTGTTAATCTTCCATCCAAGTAAGGCTTGTAAGTCTGTTTCTAAAATGAAATTTAAGCATGTTTAGACACTGGCTTAGCCTCCAGAAGCAAGACTGCAGAAAGGTAACAAACAGGAAGGAAAGACTACATTATACAAAGTATTTGTATGCATCATCCTGTTACAGCACCATAGCCTCAGGATGTAAAAGATGGGTTTTTTCCTCTGTCCAGAGCTGAGCTTCCATGTGTGGGAGAGAATAACACCATAGAATTAAGATCACTTCTCACCCACTATTAAAGGATGGAATACTTATTGAAAGAATACTCTTAAAACCAGCCCATGTTTCCTGTTTGGTTAAGTCACAGGTAATGTTTATTTTGTTACTGACCCCTCTTCCCTGATAAGCAGGAAGGAATATTCCTCACCATCATCTGCTTTATAGGCATGAAGTCAGCACTCTGACGTACGCGCTCAAAAATCCTCTGGAGATGAGGGTTGATGAAGGCATCATCTGCCAGGAAAAGCACAAGAGTCAGTCAAAGCACAGCCACATCCCCCTGTTCTTGTTCAGCACACAAATAAGTGCTTAGCTGCATGCAGACGAGCCAGGCTTTCTTGCCTACGAGCATCCCCATGACAAAGGTTCTTAAAATTATTTCTATTTCAAAAGTTCTCCTTACCCAGAAATAGCATCTGAGGCTTATCTCCTGAAGCATCACACGTTTGAGGAGTGAAGCAAATAGAAGTCCTATGCTCAAGAAGCTAGGAAGAGAGCCACTACCTGCTCTTCACTCCTGCACAAAACCTGCCTGCTCCTCAAGTCCCTCCTAGGCTCATCTCCTGCTGCAGCAGAAGAAAGTTCCTGTGCATCTCCTCTCACTTACCAGGGGAAAACCAAAGCAGAAACACTCCAGAAAGTGCACGGAGAAAATTTATACTTTGGGGCCAAGCATCAGCTGTTACAGTTTTCACTGGCTTTGTTCAATCAAATAACAGTCCCCACCAGCCAGCGGTGTGTACTGTAAACAGCTACCAAAATGCAAAGCCACTGGAGTTGTGCAGAAGAAAACACAACTGAGCAGAAATAACTTACTTTGAGAGTCAGAAGGATTTAGCAAGCAAATATTTTGTCACAAATATTTTGCCTCCTGTCCAAATGGCCAGCCCAAGAGCCAGCTACACTGCAAAACTGGAAACAACTTTGACCTGAGCGCCACACAGCAAGGTCACCAGGCACGGCAGCACCCTGCATGCTTCACGGGAGGTCTGGCCAGCACCCCGAGCTTGCTAACGGCCTCTGGGCTCTTAACATCCAGGTGAAGCTAATCAGCAAGTGTTTTACACTGCTGCCAAAGCTCAATCGCGTTAGGAGACAGCAGACAAACGAAAAAAATCCCAAGCATCTCTGTGCCTCAGCTCTGGCCTTCCACAGCTGTTGCACCTTCACTCACATCCAAGACAGCTGTGATCAGCCTCTCCACACACATTAGGTGTAACTCATAACAGTGTTTAAATATCTTAAGTAGATCCTCACCTAGGGTAGATAAGTTAGCTTCACAGCTCATTTCCAGACACAGTGCAGTCACTCCAGGTGTCAGAGCTCTGGCCACACAAAGCAAGGAGCAGAACTGCTCCTTCTGAACCAGCCCCATGAGCAAAGGTGGAAGACAAGCTACTCACAAATGTCAGCATGTGGCAGCTCCCAAAGAGCAAGAAAGCAGTATCCTGGTGGCAGCCTTTGGCACACGGGCTGCTGCCTTTTCCCCAGCTTTGTCAGAGCTGCCATCAGCCCAGCAGGAGGAACAGCACTCACCTGGGACAGGTATCTAGCAAACAAACGGACAAGTGCCACAGGCAGAGCTCTCAGGACAGCCAGCCACCTGTGCTCTTTTAGCTTGCTCAATTTATCTAATATCTCCCTGGATCCAGCATCAGCAGTCAGCACTTAGAAATTCAAGCAGAAGTACAAGCCAAGCACTTCAGGCACTCAGACACTGACTCAGTTTCAGTGACATCTTGAAAGCTGTTTCCAAACAAGTGTAGCAGCTATTTTTGGCTAGTTCTTCCCTTCCCTGATGAGCTGGGCAGGAAGGAGAGGTGGACAGTGCTAGACAGTGCACCCCTGCTATCTCCCAGGAGTTACCTAACAGCTCCATACAAAGATACAGAGGTCACTCACACTTTCACTTCTGATCACAGACTTTAGGCCTGTTGAATCAAGAATCAGTTTGAAATCCCTTCAAGATGAAAACTCAGCTAAGTTTATACCTGAAAAGCTTATCAGCTGCACTAGCCCTTCTAGCAAAGCTCCTGGACAGGTCAAACATGTAAACCACTAACAGGCAGCAGTAATGGGAGAGGGTTGCATACATGTTTTTGACCATACTTGATGCTCAAAGAACAGCATCACATTTTTTACTTCCTCCTTTGCAGCAGGGCACCCGTGTACTACTCAGTGTAACGTCTCTCTGCTTTTCAAGAGTTGCTTTTTAATGCAGACGTCAAGATTCACAGAGCAGTCATTTTCCCCCCATTCCAGGAGCATTACCTCTGCATCAAGTGAGCTAACTCTGATCAGAGCAGCTGTGTGCTCAAGGGAGCTCAGATTCATACCAGAGGCACTAGAGGAAGCAGGTGATGGCACATTGCAAACAAAGTCACTACAGACTGAAAGTAGGCTGAACTTAACCAGATATATCACTGCCACTGTTATTGCATGAAAAAGCCACCTAAGCCCTCCATATTCAACTGACTTTGATTCAAAGCACCTGACTCTCCCCAAAGGTGACAAGAAATTCTTCACCCCACCTCAGAGAGTACCTGCGGACTGACATTACCACTCACCTTGAATACTTAACATCTGTCCCAGCTTCAGTGCTGCTCCCCGGACCTTGCACAAAGTTCTCACGATTCTTTCTGCATTGGCCTCTGACAGGAATGGGCTGGAATCCATCACCGCTTTCTTTCCTGAGGACAAGGAGACAGCACAGAGATGAGCAGCACTCTTACCTCTGAGAGCTTACTCCATCATACTGCTCCACACTCAGCAGGTTGCTCACCCTTCCCCAGAAAACTAAACTAGGGCTACTCTGTTTTCACTGCGACCAGAGCAGACCACAGTCATGCACATGTGTCTTGTGCCAACTCTGGCCTTGCTGGCTTGAGGGCCAAGGGCAGCCAGCCACAGCAGGGGGCTGTGCAGGCCTATCCTGGACCTCGGGCAGATGCTGCACGTGCTGCTCCTGCTGGCTTAGGAGACCATGCACTGTGCGAGGCTGGAGCCCATGTCATAGGCTGAAGGCAGTCACGGGCTCAGAGGAGCAGTAAAGGGGAGCCACAGCAAGGGGTGGGGAGGATCAAAAGCATTAACAGCACAGTGGGGTAAGCACACTTCCTAAGGCAGGAGCAGGGATTCACACTGGCCCCAACCCTCCTTTCCCATACCCACCAATTCTTGCTTATTCACACCTAAACACATTTTGCAACCACACACTTACAGCATGCACTAGGCACCTGTACTGGGCAAACAGTTTTCCCATTACCCTCTAAGCCTGTATTAACATTCCTGCCTAATCAGACTGAAATTTACTGTCTTCCTGATGCACAGGCAAAACAGATATCCTGTCCCAGGACTGCAACTCCAACACATGCCACCCGCATACAGCATTTTAAAAACTGTTTATCACAGACTGTGTATCACTGTGTATCGAATATGGTCACCAAGCCAGCCAAAGCCTGGGCAGGCTGCAGAACGTCCTCACAGCAGAAGCCCAGCATTCATCTGTGATACTCCATTCTTCTTGGACAACATTGCTGCCGGGGAAACTAATCTCAGCTGTTAGGATTGCCAAGCTTTCCCTCTTACATCTTCACAGATGCATGTTGTTCCTTGCCATGTTCCTGCGGGAAACTTGCCACTGCACAATTCAGCTAAAGCCACTTGCTCTGACTGTACTTAGAGGCCATGCATGGAGAAAACCAAACCCTTCTGTCCTTACTCCCTTCAGCAGTCACTCAAATACCAACCACCACAGAACAAGGCCCAAAACATACAGACTGAAGACTAAGTATGCAATATGGTTTCTCCCTGGCATAAGAAGCCCTTTTGAGGGGCTTCTTAGAAAATACACACAGACACATAGAAGCCAGGGAACCTACCAAATCCAAGCCTTACCCTCCCTTCACTCTACCTGTGCATGCATACACATACACACACCCCTAACTCCCTCCTCAGAATCTACAACTGGAAAAAGGAGTTTGTTTTCTACTTGTCAGGGTTCACTGGGTCCTGGAGATGACTTTAATCATTAACAGTCCTATCAGAGCAAGAGCCAAGCAGAGGCGCTGCCCACACACTGCTGGCTGCTTCCCCGGGATGTCGAGCCACAGGGCCACTAGTCAGCCCAGCCACACTCCTTTAGTTGCTGTTTGGGTTTGCACATTGCTAAAAGTGAGCATGAAGTAGAGTCAAAACCAAGCTTATGACTGGCACATGGGGAGGAAGAGGAAGTGAGGAGGAAGGAAAAAAAAAAAGACAAACAAAAACCCCATAAAATTGTGATGTGATTCCAAGAGGGAGGGAGATGAAATGGAGACATAACCCAGCACAGTTCAAAATATGTCTCTGCCAATTTTCAGTAGGTTAAAATGATATTTCTTCCCATAAACAGCAGCTGCCTTTTGCTATTACAAACTATCCCATCTCAAAATCACAAGAATGTTTGCCTACCCGTTAAAAGGGGGAGGAAAAATAAACAACCGAATGAAAAGCAAAACCCGAACGGCTAGTCCCCTCTAGACAGCTGTGGTGGTGAGGAGGACTCGAGGGGAGCTCGAGCTCCTGCTGCCCCAGTGCCTGAGGATGGTCAATTCCTGCAGAGCGCAGGCAGTGCTGCTAGATCCATGTTTTCCTTCCCGAGCCAAAAAAACAGCTTGAATCCACGCGCACCTTGCAGCTGCTCTCCCCTCACCTTCACTATGGAGGGCCCACCCTTGGGCTTTGCGCATATTTGATTTTTAGGACCATCACATAGGCGTTGGGGCAAGAGAACAGATAAGAACATAAAAAAGTCCTAGGGACTGATAACTCAAGGAGACTGCATTTTTTTTCCCCACTCTCTGTAAGGAAACAGCCCCATGTTCAAGCCTAGGCTAGCTCCAGCCCCCTCGGGACTCTGCCCAGTGCAGTGCATGCAGTGTCTGCCCAAGTTGCTCTATGGAGGCCGTTAAGAAGTCATAAAATTGACCTTGAATCCGGAGTCTTTGCTAGTAAAGGCAACTATTTATCTGGGCACCTGGTCTGGTTTTTATTCATGGAAACTTTGTTCCACCCGCTCACCCCATGGCAGCCTTGCACTTTAGATACACACTCTAAATACTGAGACTGCCATCAAGGTCATCAGGAAGTTATTTTTAATTTGCTTGATCAGCATAATAAGAAAAATCATGCTGGAAATAGAGTATGTCCACTCTCTTTCTAAACCGATAATGTGAACAAAACCACTGAAAGTACTTAGCAGAATTAACCCAAATCCATAAAGAAAACCCTGCAGCTGCATGCAAGAGGTTTGCAGTGGAATGAATTTATTTCCAGGACATGGGGCTTGGCAGGCAGTGGGAGGGGGCAGTTCAAACTCTTGCACTGCATTTTTTCTCTGAGGGCAGAACTTCTGTAGCTTAGGAAGGTTCCTTCTTTCTTACAATGCAAGGAAGAGAAACAAAGCTCATATCCTCCCACAAGTTTCATAGCTCTGCAAGCTCCTATTTTCACTTTGGGGTGTGCCCAATTATAAAATAATCTGGCAAGAGAAATAACAGTTGCACAATATTGCCTCAGTAAAAAGCAAAGTCATCAGTTCAAAACAGGTACACACAATCTGCCAAACATATCACAAGTGCCGAGAGCAAAAGCCTTCAAGGACTCTCTATACAGGCCCTGTTTGCAAACACAGATGCTTTTAAATCAAAGCAAAGAAATCCACCTAGCCTCCAAGAGCTCAGGTTAGGGAGTAAAGCAGTTTCTTGCCTAAGTTCCTTTTTCTCTGCAGGGCTGCTCTGCAGTGCCTGGCTGCAAAGGGAACACAAAGATTCAAATGCTAATGGGCAGTATCCTGAAAGGCCCACAGGCTGCTCCTACTGCCATAGCGGTGTGTTCCGCCTGCTGTCTTTTTAATTTCTTCCATCCTGAGCCACTAAAGTACTTCCTGGAATAGAAGTTTATGCTTCCTCAAGGAAGAGGAGGGGAAGACACAGGCTGGCCTGGTAGTACAATGCTACTCTGTCCACAGTAAAGTAACAAGGATTCTCACCATCTCAAAGCAATGCTTCCGAACCAGGAACGATTTGGTCTCAATTTTGCCTGTAGCTGCAAGAGCTTAACCCCTGCTGCCAGTTTCCTCCAGGCACAGGGAAAATCCAAATGTACTGGCCAAACCAGACAGAGCAGCTTAAGACCAGGCAGCCTGCAATGACTTTACCAAGATCCTTACAATTTGCAGTGTCCTACCCAAGCTTCTACGGATTCAACCAACAAGTGAATCCAGACAGAAGCTTTAAGAGTAATTTGCTGTTTTCTAGGAAAGAACACTCATGTATTCCATACCCTAAACCACACATCTGTGCACAACCATTCTCTACAGCTACATCTTATCAATGTATAAGCTTAGAGAAGAGACATTATGGCATGATCAGGTATAACCCAGAAACATTGTGCCCCCCAGCTTTAATCAAGCTCACAAAAAAACCTGAACAGATATGGAACAGCCTTTTGAGCTCATTATGAAACTCTTTGAGAGGAAGGCAAAGGTACTGGAAGTTGAAATCTGCCATTTAACAGTAACCCAAGTTATTCACTCACCCTTTAGAGAGAAAAGGGCAGCCATCCCCCAAGTTCCTACAAGACAACAGTCTGACATTTTAAACAGACTGCAACCAGTAGCAGTATAAAGCTCCCAGACATAAAGGCTCACCTACAGTTTCTGTACTGATGGAACTATACAGTTTCACACAATCTAAGAAAAAAAAAAATCCAAGAGCAGGTTCAAGCATAGTGTGCATGCACAGGTGTGGCTATGGGGAAGCCGCAGAAGTTATACTGACATGAATTTATTCTCCCACGTATACCTCTGTATGGTGAGGTTGCAGTATACCTGGATGGGTAAAAGGTTTGGAGGTATGGAATCACTATTGTAACCAAGAAATAGCTGCACCCTTTTACTCTGACCAGACCACCTTCCCAACTTCCAAAAATAAGTCTTGCAAGTGACTATGCAGGTAGACTGTGCATTAAAAAAAAAAAAAAGAGTAATAACTTAAAAAGACAAAAGGCATGAGAAAGCAAAAAAAAAAAAAAAACAGCTTACCAGTACGTTCTTCAGGTCTAAGGCTCTTCTTTGCAACTTCTGCCAGGGCCCCAATGCCAAGACCAACAGCTAGTCCTTTAAAGAAAGGAAAAGATCCCAATCAGTGTGAAAAAAGCTTCTCTCCAAGCCATTGCAGAATCAGTTTTTGTAATTAATCACAACTCATATGATCACATGCACAGCTGCAAAAACAGTTCAGTTGGAACCTCCTGGTTTTGGGTTTTTTTGTTTGTTTGTTTTGTTTGTTTTACACTGGAGTCATTTAGAATTTAACACTAAACTGTTTTCTCCCAGACCTCTCTTGAGGCCAGTGTGTCAGACAGGTAGTATAGGCTGGGCCAGTCTGGGATGCCCAACTCTGCTATAAATCTATAAAGGGTACCAAAGAGGGCTACTCAGGAGCTCTCTGTGCTCTGGCTGAGGTTCAGCTGCAGGTTTGAAATGAGGGATTTAGATATGGGGGAAACCTATTAGCAATGCGGTTCTGAAAGTAAAGACCTCCCCCATATCCCACAATAGGGAGAAAGCAAAAATACATTCCAATAAAGCCATTCCCAACAGAGCTTTAAGGGGCCTAATGTTTCCTGTGCCCCTATCAGGGCAAATAAACTGAAATGAACTACCAAAGATTATACATCACACAGATTCATCATGCAGTAAGCTACACCAAAGGGCTGACTGCCTTCCCAACTGCAAATACTTTGTTTTACTGGATAATAGAAGCTAGGGGTAACAGAGCTGCTGGAGCTTCCTCACAGCTCCCGAGCAATGGTTTGATCCCATCACGTGGCAGTGCCAGCAGTGCTTGGAGCGCATGTCTTCCCAGCACCCCAGGCCCTTGAGTCACTGTGGGAGAGCTTCCCAGATAAAACTGCAGGTGACACAGCGCACAGTGAGGCAGGCAGAGCTTCCCAGGCAGGCGTGTGTGGGAGGAAACGCAGCGCGTGCATCCCCGCACGTTTTGTAGTGTTGGCTGAGAAAGCCTGGGTACAAACAAGTTGAACCTCATTTTGCATGGCGAGTCCTTCCTCTTCCTCATCAATTAATTACAACTCCCCTCGTACCAATAAAATTTTAAGCTTGCATAGTACGTCTCCCTCAGGAACGGCTCCGCCTTGCAACGCTTCACACTAAGGGCACTAGGCCAAAGAACCTGGCATCAGGCAACGCACAGGTCACAGCAGCAACCAGTGACATTAAAAGGCTTTTGCAGTAAATGCTTCCAAGGCTGCTGCTATGCAGTTTTCTTCATGAGGCAGTTTACCTACAGACTAAACTTCCATTATCCACTGCACACAGGTATCTGAAAGTATATGGTATAAGTATATGGTATGGTACAAATTTACTGAGCAATAAGATCCTTCCAATGTTTACAGGATGTGCTGATTTTACCATTTCAATCCAAGTATTCAAAAACCCTAGAAAAAAAATCCTAAGTTAAAACTGTGGGTTTTGCTTGCTTGTTTGTATTTGTTTCATATTCTCCTTATTTTCTGCAGGTTTTGCTATAAAGTGGCACCCACTACTAAAACTGAGTCTGAGGAAGCTTAAAGCTATTACTAGCTAATTTGTGCAGACCTTTCGGTAGGCCAGAGCTGTGTGTAACCACTAAATGAAGGAAAGAGATCTTAGTCTTTTGCACTCAAAACCCAAAGGGGTTTCTGAGGAAAAACACAGAGATTCTTCAGGAGGAAGCGGAAGGAAGACTTTTCAAACACAGCATAAATAGCACCCATTAAAGCACTGACATACTGTCAACTCCACTCACATCTCATACACAAGACAGTAAATCTGAGCAACAAATACAAACAGACAGAAAGGAAAAGCAATTGATCTTAAAATCAGAAAGTGTTTTCTAGGCTACAAATGAATGACAAGTCACACCGCACTTGCTGTGTTGGCCTTTATCCTGTTTCCATTACTTCCAAAGCAGAACTTGGCTCTGTCATTATCAAAACTTGGCTGAACAGGCTTGGCAGTAATTGGTTCCAATTAAATAAGCCACGTCTCCTGCCAAAGGTTCTGACTCTCATGTTCATTGCTAAAATTTTTGTCCTCCCCATGCCTAAAATAAAATATGTTTTAAGTCATTAAACTCTTTGCATTAAGACACAAAACACTTCAAGGACAAATCAAGATTAGATCCTACCCTATGTTCCAGAATAAAGCCAGAGAAGTTTTGTTATGCTCCAAATTCTTGCTTTTGACCAGTGTAAGCAAGATCAGACTCCAAATAAATACATGTGGGCTTCTATTACAACAACTCTTCTTAAACTGGACAGAGAGGAGAGATAAGAAAGTTCTGCTACACAATGGACTCCCAGCATAAGCTTTAAATAAATTTAAAAAGCCAAGCATAAACAAGTTTCAGCCTTAGCAGCTGCTTATTATTAAAGGTCTGAAGTTGGATTGAGGGCTTCAAGAATCTTCCTAACGTAATTATAGTATCCAGCAGGGTACTTAACTCCAGGCATTATACAAAAATGTAACACTCCAACTTCAAACCTTCAGCAACTAATTGGAAATATCTCAGGGCATATAAAGCCTCGCTCTAAATGTGGCAGCAAGTGGGTAGAAAACACTCTTGCAGCCACGTTTATCTTTGGTGTTTGCTCCTTAGCAGTCAGGCCTGCAAGGATGTAACCAGCTGTACATGGAACCTATCATTAAGAAACAGGTGATATTCAAAAGTCTTATTTCCCATAGGGACAACACCAAAAGCAGCCTCTTCTCCAAACCTCTGCAGCTTAGAAAGGCCTGTAACTTTTCTGAAGCCTCCATTACTCACTTTTCCCCTCTGTTTTTATCAAGTTGTTTATCAGACAAATTATCATGCTAAGAAATTAATATCAACAGCTAAAATTCCTCAAGACTGAAACTCCATCCACTAAGATCACCAATGGATATTAGTGTGACCCTGAACTTTGTGAACATGCTACTTTCTCCTTCACTAATTGAAATTCATTATCAACGGCATTTGGATTACCCACAGCTCGTGTAACAAAACCCAGTGTGGAGAGTTTCACCTTTCCTTGTCTTACAAATTAGGCTGATGTGCTAGAGTTCAGAAAACAACTACTAACCACTCCATTCCCCAAAATGTGGTTCATGTTTTCCCAGCCTCTTCTACACACCCACACATCTGAAAAGCTGTGGTCGAGGCACATACTGTTTGAACACAGCTAACCCTGCCTATTTGTTAGTAAGCCCTCTAGAGAGGCTGCTCGGGTGTAAAGGAAAGAACATTCTCCTTATCTGTACCACTGGCCTACTGACCTTGCACAAGTCACTCCTGAAGTCCCCTGCTTTCCTTATCTGCAAGATGAGCAATTCCAACAAGATTTATTATTCTGCAACAATTTTCAGCATCACTGAACAGCCACAGTTCAGCACCTTGGAAAATAACATTCCCCAGCACCAGCAGAAAGTCACCCTCCAGCATGCAGTACTTTCGGTAGGCAGGCAGATCACTTCAGGTCTGGAAAACGCCAGTTGGTTTGGGAACAGCAGAGTGTTTCTGTAGACATTTTCCAGGCATTGCTAGCATACACTCCACTTCAAACCAAGTCCATCGAGATCTCAATCTGCTTAATAAGCCCGTGCACACACGCGCTCTTCTTGCTCAGCAACTGGCACAAAATGTGGCTGCTGAAGAGACCATTAGTGCTGCGCTCAGCCTGCCAGGCGTGGCGGCAGCACGGCCTCCCCGGGAGCAGCCCGTGCTCTGGGTTCAGGCACATCAAACACGGCAGGCACTGCATGCAACGCGTCACAGGCCACGGCTGCACACGGCTCCAGCTAGCTTTCTGGGCACAACAATGCCCTCTAAAAGAAAATCATACACAGCTGTCACTCATGTATTTGAATGCTGTAGTTATCAGTTCTGTACAAAGAGACTAAGTCATGACCTATTTAAGAGAGACTTAAAATTCTAATAATTTCTTCCAAAACTGATCACATCTATACACCACTACAAGCTCCCTGCATTTTCTTTGTTGATGCAAATATGTATATGAAGGACAGAAGGAAGTTGGGCTCTAGCCTATGATAATGCTGTAGTGGGTACACAGAATAAGATAGAGGCAAGGCAAGCTCTCAGCTGCTGCCCAAGTACTTCTGCCTCCTGTTATTAATGTGCCATCACTCACAGGGGTATCCTAGCACCATGGCTGAGAAATCAACATTCCCCAGAACATCTGATTCATTCAGTTCACAGGAAGGGAAAGAAAGCAAAGAAAACAAGCAAGGAAATAAACAGGCAAATTGGCTCAACTGTGAAAGGCATCATGCCAACAGCAAGAGAATTCAGTTATCTGAACTCCAGAAAGATAAATGAAATCCGTTTTTGACCTACTCAGCATCTTTCCATCTTCTGCACTGTTATATGTCCTTTGCAGCAACTGCCAAAACCCAGTGATGTAACAAGAGATTCTTTAAATCATCCCAAACCTTCTTGCTTCTGACTTATATAAGAAAGGCAAGACAGAAGAAAATGGACCTGAGAGAGAGAACAAACACTGCAGGCTCAGGGACCTTCCAAAACATCCACCACTGAGGTCTGAAGCACTGAGCTCTAAGTTTACTTCAACTTTTTTTTTTTTTTCTCTCCTCTTAGAAAAGGCAGATAAACTGGACTGGGCTTCAGAAAAACAATTTCTATTCCCATCTCAGCTGGGAACTGCCTCCTACACACACAAAAAGACTCCCTTCCAGCCTCACTCTACCAGCCTCATTCTTCAGTTTGCAAATATTTTCTAAAAGCTGCATACACATTACCTTTTGCAGCAATCACTTCTTTGAATAAAGCCCAGAAAGGACAGACTTCCAGTGAAGTGAGGGCGAGTAGCAGCTAAAATAGGCACTCCAGCACTGCCCTTCCCAGCTCATGATTTAAGAGGAAAACAGTCTGCTCTAAGCCAAAACTCACCAAGAGCTTCAGAACAATCAAATAAAAAAGCAGCAAATGACGCATCACAGTTCTTGCCATTAGCAAATGTTTTTCTGGTGAAAGGCACAGGCACAAGCCTTGAAGGGGGAAGGAGATGAGAATACAGTAGTCTATCTGTAACTGGATGAGTTTCACCAGCCCACCCCTAAAAAAAAAAAAAAAAAAAACCACAAACAAACAAAAAAAAAAAAACTCTATCCTGGATCAACAGGATGTTTATTTGGCTGCTCTGTTGACAGACACTTCTCATTCAACCTTTAAGCTGCTATTCTGCCTACGGAGAAGGAACACACATCCAGGGGGCCGTATCTGACAGTGGCCAACTAATGAGCTCAAGGACATTTAGTATCACCCCAGCCCTTCATGGAAAACCACAGACCTTACCCACTTCCCTCTCAGGGCTAAGTTCAGAATTTCACTTGAACTTCAGTAGAATCAGCAAAAATTCAAGTACTCCTAATAATCTCTCCCTTGAGCACTGAAGACACCAAGTCATCCAGCAGAGCAGCTCCTGATAATCTCACATAGTATCTGGCGTGCTAGAATGCTTTATAGGGACATAATTTGACAAGAGGGCATTTCTCATCAGATAAGAACCAGCCAAAAAAGGTCAAACTACAAATGACTGATGTGGTTTCACAACTACACTGTCTCTCAGGCCCACCTGCAGGTCCTGAAAGGCTCTTTCCCTATGGTTTTAAAGTTATCAAACCAGCAACAACACAGGACAATTAAGAAGTGTTCGTTATTGACAGCCCTCCCACACAGGGTTGCCCACACTATTTTAGAACCTCCCATCCCAAAACCTGCAAGAAGCACAAGGCTACTGGTATGTTGCCAAAGTTTTGTTAGTTTTTAATTAAAAACCCTACCGGGAGCCCACATCTGCTGTTTGCTAACCAGTACTACTCCTCCTTGCTGTTATAGCAAGGACTCAGAGGGAAGAAATCAAGTGAGTGCTAACAAGAGACTGCAGTGACCAGAGAATCTCAACACCTCTCAGTTTTTGCAACAAGACCTACCTCTAAAGGTGAGCTGAATACAACAGCCTTGTCTTGTCGACAATTTCAATCATACGAAATAGAAAATTAGAGAAGAGGCAAAACCAAAAACTGAGTAAAGAGAAGGATGACAAAGGATGCTGCTTATCAGGAATATCTCTTTCTTACTGTCCCTTTCTGTTGTTACTTTTTATACCCTGGGGCAGGAGAAGGCAACTAGCTATGCTCCCTCTCAAAGCATGAGTCAGCCTTCCTTCATGCAATAGTTCTGGGTGCCAAGAGCTGGCATGTATAGCCATAGATTTGGGACTCAAAGTTCACAGCAACTATGGTTACTTCACATCCACCAGCTGTCAGTAAGCTACAGATAAATCCAACAACTCAGAAAGTGACAGCTAAAAATGCTGCAAGACATTTTCCATAAAAATTGAGGCTGGATTAGGAGGGAGGCTTGAATGCTAACAGAGCTTAAGAACAATAGTCAAATCTGTTCAAAAGGGATGACCTTGTCACTCCAGAAAGCAGATCATGACTTCTGTGCTCTTTAAAAAGCATGAAGCATGCCAAGAGGACAGAGAGCCCATAATGAAGCATAAGGTTAAAGAGATTTGACAGGCATACAAACATCCTTTCTTATCGCCAAGTTCACTTGCTATTTATTACAGCAGTGCAAAGAATCAGTCCCCGTCACCAACTCTTAGCGTGCACAACACACTGACAAACACAGACACACACAAAAGAATAATCATTTTTGCATAATTATCTGAATTGTATTTGAGAAACTATATATTTTTCTTTCCTCAGAGATCCACAGCACAGTTTGCACATATGTTTTTCTGCCAAGTACTGTGGAAGAGAACTGGAGCCTCAAGACTAACGTACTCCTTGCGAGACAATCGCAGCCCACTTAAAGTTGCAGTTATCTCAAAACACCAGGGTTACAAAACACAATTTAGAAACTACCCTATCTAATGATCAGCTAAGCAAGACTAGCTCCACTGTGATCTTTTTCCCCCCACCTGCAATGCTGTGATAGTTCCCTTTCTCCCAGGGACATGTAAACACTCCCTGGGATAAGACATTAGATAAGCACCAATTGTTAATATTATCAAAGATGTTTTGCTGCTGTATAACATGAGTCCCATCTGCAGTCTAGGTGTCAAGTGGAGATTGCCAAAAAGAACTCTGTCTCCAATTTCATGTTTTTCCTGGAAGAAAAATAGTTAATAAGCAATAGCTAAGTACATCAAACTTTGTCTTATCACTTCTGCATCCTCAAATCAATACCAAAAGAATAGTCTATATGCAATCACTGTTTGGGGAAGTAACCTGGAGATGTTTCAGAAAAATCATTAAAAGAGACTCAAATTGCTCCAGCAACTTGTTGACTGTGCTGACAGCAGCACAGCCTATTGTGAGGTCCAGAAGAAGTTCTTCAATAGAATGGAATCATATATAGGTGACTGGGACACTTCTGCAGACTGGAGAACAACTTGCACCTCCTCTCCCCCATCTGTTAGAACAGAAGGGTCCAGTACGTGTTACCAAGGCAGCATGCTGTATCTGCCATATACTGTTAGGAGCAACTCCTCTTTACATTTCAGAGTGGCAGCAGGAAAGCTAAGCTCCAGCAGTCTGATCAGCCTGTGCTCCCAAGACAAAAGAAGACACAGGCCAGCTCCACAGTGGTTGTTAAAACGGTCAGTTTGTCTATTTGGGTGGGAAACATTTTTCTTTGCCATACTACTGCAGTAGGTGTTAGATACAGCGGTGTGGTTCCCCCCCCACACACACACACACACCTTTAAAAAAAGTCAAAGTATAATACCACGATGAGCAAAAGCCAAGATCCATACACAGAAAAAGCTCTGAACCAAGCCAGCTGTTTATGGGAAAGCACTTTCTTATTAGCAAGCTTAGAGATAAATCAGAACCAGTTAATATATCAGAAGCAGCACAGCCATAGCCGACCATCAATGAGCATGGGCAAGTTTGGTGACTTGGCAAAAGCAGGTGCCACCTCACCTCCAAAGTTGGCGAGTCTTCCGATCCGCGTGACAGGAACTTTGCGCTCTCGGGCCCTTTCGCTGAGCTGCAGCAATAAGGGAGGAGGAAGAAAGGGAGGGAAAAAAGCCACAAATGAACTGGGCATAAGGTCAGATACATATAAATTAAGAATGCAAACGCTAACACACTTAAAGAATAGCCCTTAGGTACAGAAAGTTTCTCTCTGAAATCAAGCCCCATACACGTTGAGAGATTTTGAAGGAGAACAGCCATACCATAGAGTGAAGCGTACACTAAGGAGACAAACAAGACTTTGAGAAAGGTAGAAATGCTAACCACCAGGTTTAAGAGGTTTTATTTATTTAACCTTATACATCAGCATTCCTAATATTTTTAAGCTGCCCAATGCCAACCCAATCCCATCCACACATGATTTACAACTCATGGAAGGTAATCAGATAAGAGTCCTGCAGATACCTCCCCCCACAAAGGACAGCTGGGGCCACAGAAGCACACAGTTCCACTGAAGCAATAGCCCAAACATGTGAACCCACAGTAGAATCTGATATTGGGTTTGGGGAAGAAGGTAGGAAGTCAGGGGAGACTCTGGTAAATCTCTCCATCATGAAGAGAGATTTTGTTCTCCACTGTGTCTCTCTGCTATGACAGAGAGAGAGAAAAGACAGGCCATCCTGCCGTGGCCTTTCTGCCATGGCTCACACAAGGCCATGATGCTGGAAATGACGGTGAGCTACACCACCCTCCGATCTACTAGTGATAAGACAACATGTCCTTCATCTCTATAAAAGCCGCAAGACAGAGCTTAGAAAGCGATGACCCTCAGAGAAGTTTAGGCCCGGTCCATTCTTCTTCGTCATGGCAAAACTATTAGCTAAAAGAGACAGGCTTTCTAAATCAAATGAGACCTTTTTGAGCAGTCCTCAAACCTTTATAGCCTACTGCTGTCCCCATCTGCCCAAAATCTCACCCTGAAAACTGGTGTAGAACACTGGCCTGTCGCTATTGCCATAAGACATCAAGTCCTCACAGCTCAGGGAATGACAGGAGAGTTCCTGTTTGTATAAAGCTGAAATCTAACCCTATACATGTATTTTAAACACCTTCTCACATCAAAATATCTGATACACAGGGAACTGGCGTGAGAGAACAGCCTGAAACGCTTGACAGCAAAATCAGAGATCCAAATTAAGAAGCACTAACGCTTCCCTTTTACCCCTACAAGAACGGTATAGTGAAAGTGTCAGAGGTGAGAAACACAGGAAGGGGTAAGGACAATGCAGTACAGAAAAACAGTGATAAGAATCCTTACTAAAAACACACACACACGTACATACCATCTGTTTGTAAGGTTTCTGCTCCGAACCAGTTTTGGCCTGTCTGGCTTTATCAATATCTTCAGCTGTCAGTCCACCAACTGAAGAATGGTCTTGGTGAAAAGCTCTGTTTTGTCCAAAGGCAGCAGCAAAAGGATTTCCAGAGTCCCTAAAGCCTCCAAATAACCTTGCATCCATTTTGCCAGGGAAAGGCTTCTGTCCCAGGCCTGAATCTCCAATCTCACCAACATTTCTGAAAGGTCCATTTGTAGTGTAAGAGTGAGCAGGGCCCTCACCGCTGTGTTCATGGTGCTTGCTGGGGGGAGCAGAGAAGTCCATTGAAGCATATGATGGCTCTTGTGCTGAGAAGTCATAGTCTTTCCCAAAATCATCAGTGAGATCAGTTAAGTTCTCCTGCTGTTTGCCTAGTTCCTGCAAGCAAATAGTAGAAATACTTTAAGAACAGGACTTAAAACTTGGTACATGAGGATCAAAAGGTAGACACGCAGCTGGGCTGCCCTGCCTTTACAATGAGTAATTTATACAGAATCTGGCACCAGAGCCATTCATGGTAGGGAGAGGGGAAAAAGACACTAAGGTCATCTGGGACCACAGGTGGTCTTTCAACCACACTGATGGGACAATGAATTTTCATTAGCAGCAAGGGCCACAATTCCAGAGATTGCTATAAGCAATACACTGCGCCTAAAAATCAGGCACAGAATGGCATGAAACAGCTTTTGCTGTCCCTCCTCATTACAGAGCCACTCTCATGCTTAATGTGTATTTCTTACCCCAGTGTGCTCCCTCTGCCCCCACCACCCCCAAACATGCAATGTCAGCACTTTCCAGCCCAACTCTACCTGAAGCAAAAACAGGTATCTTCCTATACAGCAAGAAGCTCAGCCCTCCATGGCCAATGACATTAGCAATTTCAAAACATATCAATCAAGCAATGATTTATGTCAAAGGTTGTTGACATCCAAACAAACAGGAAGGTGCTAGAAGCAAGGAGAACAGTGCCAAACAGAGCAACACTCAAAACAAGCTTCTCCTGACTGCTTTCTGTTCTGTTCAAACCTGCAACAACTGCCCCACGAGCCCAGATATTTCCCATTACTTTTTGGCACAGGCAATGCAAGAGCCAATAAAGCAGAGCATTAACTCTGATTTATTTGTTATTCTATGCATTTCAGTTACCTTTTTCTGTAACAACAAAACCCTGGAAGTACTGATCATTATTAAGGCCCATCAAAAGGTTTTAAGTCCTGCTGTGGTCAGGCGAGCAGGCAGCATATTTTAGGCTCTTTCCTAGGCACTAATTATTTTCCCCCTCCTGGCAGAACAAGGCAGAATGGAGCCCTTCCTAGTATGCAGCAGGTATCATGCTATTCTGAGCATCAAAATCACTTGCAGGATGGGATGGGGTGGGGAGCAATCTGTGTATGGGGACCATGGCCACAATACTCCCTGACAATTGGAAGCAAAATGGCCTCTATTTCCATACTCTTTAAAAGCACATCAGACAGCCAAAAACTTGCAACAGATCAAGAGACAAGTAATATAGTCACTTACTATAAAAGCCTTCCTCGTTTCAAAACAGAGAAGTCTTGCAGCCCAGACTGCAGATTTCTTAAGAGGCCCTGCTTTGGCAGCAGCTTCTCCTACAACTCATTTACAGAGTGCAATGCCAGCAGGTGCACGTGCGTAGATTTTCTCTTTTGTAGTGAAACGTACATAGAAACAGGAAGATACTGTCTCGTGGATGCAAAAGGAAGACAAAGGCATGACAAAGCACTAACAAATACACCTAGAGTGTTTCTCAGGTCAAAGCAATGGCAAGCTTAAAAACATACAATCAGATTGTAGGGCTGAAGCCAAAGGATACTGCCATGATAGTCTGAACGTATCGCACAAAATAAACCTCAAAGCCTCACTCATTAATTTCTGCTTCAAGACCATAATTTATTTGTGCCATAGTATCTTCCCAAGGGATGACTGTTCCTCATTTAGGTAATTTGCATCTCCTGAAAAATCTGAGGCTTGTCTGAGAATGAAGACAGCAAATGAGATGTTCTTATCCATACACATACTGATAATAGAAGCTGCCATTCAAAAGAAAAAAAAAAAAAGAGACTTTTCCTTAGGTTCCTCATTCAAAAAATACAAAAAATAGACTCCACTAAAAGAACATACTGACCTTCAACTTTATTCAAAGAAGTGTCATGTGCACCAACTCCATAAAGAAAGGAAGAAACACTAAGCGAAAGCCAATTCACTCTAGAAATCCTCTCAAAGGAGGGGTCATTGATGACCAAAGTTTGAAGGAGACCAAAAGTAACAAAGCTGCTGGTCAATCCTAATTAGACCTGGAACTCTGACAAGATGAGGACAGCAGAGAACACTATTTTCAGCATGCCTTAAATAGTCATAAATGGAAACTGATACACTGCACAAGAACCTTCCTCTCCTATTTGTGTTCTGGCACCAAACACCTACTGCACACCAAAGAGCTCTGGGAGATTTTGCAGCTTGTTCCATCATCTGTATTTTTGCCTTGCACTTCATACAGTCGGTTTGAGTTCACGATGTGAGTTCCTAGCCACTCGTACAATACAAGTGTCCTGAAGAAGAACATAGCTCAACTGTACCCACAAGGTTTCCTTACCTGCATTTTCCCCAAAGCAGAACTGAACCGTTCTTCAGCAGCGGCCTGCAGGCCCTTTGCGATGGTAACTGCATCGCCCCCAAGGAGCACCTGCCGGAGCTGCCCTGCCTGGGTTTCCAGGACAGCCTTGCTGAGCTTCGTCAGGCCTCTCATCACCATGATGGCATCGCCTGCCATGACTGCTCTCCTTCTGAGCTGAACAGAGAGAAAAGACAGAAAAAAAGAGAGGGATTATACAGCAGCAATAACAAAAAGTTTGCAACCAGTTTCAAGTCTGGGATATGCCATTGGCTTTCAGATGATAATCTCACTCCCCTTTGGCAACCAGCTACTGTGAGAAACTGCTTGCAGTGCAGATAACACACTGGACAGCTTGAATGACAATTGGCTAGATGGGCTTACCAGGCAAAGTGAGAACTCCTCCTATGAGCATGCATTAGTTTGGAGAGCATTCCAGGACTTTACACAAATATTCAAGTTATAATTGACCGGGGGAGGCAAAGACAGGTAGAAGTCAATAATGCTGCAAAAATGGTCCTAATTTCTTTACAGTCTTCAAAAAGATCAAATGCATTAGCATTTGACCTTTGATTATCAGACCTTGAAATATATTTTCAGTACCTGATAGCAAGAATGACGTGTACTGACAACTGCCACATCCCAACCCTGCCTTGGAATCGAGCCAAGCATTTTACATAGCACAATTTCTTCACTCCCACATCAGTAAACGAACTTGGCCTATCCTCCAAAGGTATCTACTCAGCCCCCAATTTGTAACTCAACTGCCACTTGCAACTAGAAACTTGCCATGCTGTAAACACCTCCATGCCATGACCTTAAAAGCCATTTGGAAGCTGCTGGCCACCATGTAACGCAGAGGCAGAACTCAATATCGCTTCCTCCTTCTGTCTTGGATTCATAACAGTTTCTGCTGTTTCAGTGCCTTCAAGTACAAACTGGGTATTATTAGAATTATGGAACGTTTTGCAGATGAAAAAGTTCAGCTGACCCCTTTCAGCATGGCCTAGAGCTAAGCTGAAGCTCAGAACACCGTCTCTCCTATATTGCTGCAGTCAAGTAAGAGAAAACCAGGAGTGGCCTGTTCCAGGCAGAACTGTTCCTCAGAAAAGGCAGCACATGCATATGAAATAAATAAAATAGATACACACAAGCTGTGCTGGGCTGCAAAAGTCATCTTGCCAGGGAGATTTATTTTTTCCTATTTATTTCATCTTTCATCTCTTTAAAGCACAAAGGTAACACAGTGTAGAGACATTTTAGCAGCCTGAGGGGTTGCAATTCAAGGGCTGGCTCACTCACGTGCACTCCCCTCCCACCTCTTCTAATAGAGAAGATGGGGCCACACAGTTGGCATAAGATGCTGCCTAAGGCTCAACTTCACCTGTAGATCCAGACAAAACACAGAGCAGTAACCTCAGAGCACTACCAAGGCCACATATTTAAGCTGTTACCAAAGTGTGTGCACAGGCACCATTTCATTTTTATGCAGAAGTATGGATTGCCGCAACTCAGGTTCAGGATATATATATAAATTTCACTGCAGTCACACAGGAGAAGCATGGATTATTGAAACTGCATTTCAAAAACACTTATGTAAACAGTGGTTCAATCTGGGTTACTGGAGTCTTTGTTCAACACCTGTTAATCAGTGATGAAGATCAGGAACAAGGGCTGCAGCCAGGAAGTGAGTGTTAGACACTACATGCCCCAAGGATGGACTTCAAAAGGACAGCCAAGTGCTAGCAACATTATCTGGGTTTAATGGGTTAGCTGGAAGAAAACAAAATCAAGTCCACCTAGGTCATTGCTCTGTGGTTATCTTTACAAAGCCAGCCCATATACTCCTGACCCATTCAAGCGCTACTTCTGAATCTCTCCAGAGTTTGGTTATTAGGGCTGGTTTTAGTGATGCACAGTGCACTTCATAACTTAAAAACTGTTTGTCGGGTACAGAAATTTACTCTGCTAACAAGACTGTTTCCTCCCCCATGTTCTTAAACTGAAGGCATCCACACAATGCTCACCCAAAGCATATGCAGGTGATGCCTGAAATTTAGTGCTAGAGAAAGTAGCTAACCAACAGCACTTCACTATAATATTGAAATGAAACCTCTTAAGGGTTGCCTCTACTGAAAAGCTCATCTTTTAAACAGTGTCATGCATTACACGCATAGAGAAGATTGACTATGAACGACTCCTTTCCCTTCAGGAAGGACAACGACAAGTAATGCAATATAGATCAATGTACACTAATGCACAAAAAAAAAAAGTATCTGCTTTTACATGGATTCTTTCTAACCAACAAACCTTCCTTTCACCCAAAGAAGAGCTGATGGGCTCACTTTGAGCTGATAGATATTAAACAGGCATCTTTAGTAAGTTTTCCAAAATAAAATTCAGTGGAGAATGTAACTACAAACAGAAAAAACATTGCTCAGTGTGTGCTCAACCCTATCATGTTAAATATATCAGTGATCAGAGAAGACCAATTCCCCTTTACAGGTTTTAGCTACAAAAGACAACTCGGGCTCAAGTCATTGCTACTGAGGGTCTGCCGACTTCCACCCCCTCATCACCACTTTCTCCTGCACCATGGTTATAACCACTCATGTATCATGCAAGGGTTTTAGTCCCAAAACATCAGAAGCACATTCCTATGCTGTACTTCAAGGCGAGGCTACTATTACAGAGCATCCCACCCTGCACCTCTTTACTCACTCCTCTCTAACATGGTGGGGAAGGTACCCAGGCTTTATAATAACTAATCACTACCCCCTCAACTCCCATCCCATCCTTTGTAGCAAACACAGGCCTGCAGGCTGCTGACTCACTGTTTTCAGTGATCTTTCCCAGCCCATATATAAGTAGCTCTCAGAGGACAAATTGAAATAGCTATCTGAGCACAATTAAACACAAGGCATAATTCAGCAAAAACTTCATAGGTCACAGGCAAAGAGAGTAACCAACAACTAAAGTCTGCGGAGGAGCGTATTTCCAGAAGGAAGACAGTACTCCAACTGTAAGGAAATTCTGTCTGTAAGCCATCCCCTTCAATTCCTCATTTTCTGTATACTAAGTGCTTGACATTAATACAGCTAAGTAGAGGAAAGGAAAGTATGCTGCAATAATTAATCCTTTGGACATAAACATCAGGAGCAAGAAAATATTCATCTAACATCCAAAATCATCATGCACTACAAAAATGAGAGTTATGAAGTGCAATCAGAACTAAACTCTACTGTAAGCCTTTTCCTCACTTGGGAAATAAAAAAAAATACCTAATTTTGTGGATCCCACATTACTTTCCAGCTCATTGCCAGGAAAACTAACCAGAGATTAATGAGGGTGAAGGTGGCAGGGGGAAGAGCTAGACAAGCTAGAAGGAAAAAAAAGAGTAAAAAAAAACAAAAAGAACCAGTAGAATTATCTTCATTCTTCTCTGAAAGTGATGAGCACAAGCAAGGACAGGAGACAAGGGTGGAAGAGCATGCACTCTCGAAGCAGAAGACTGGCACCGCAGTCCCAACAGAACATTAACGTTAACATTTGATGAAGACAAGGGAACTGTTTCTACTGCAAGTTCCATTCATGCTTCTACAAATTCAATAAACAGTGCAAGCATGCTCTACCAAAAGCTGATTTAGGGAATGGTTTCAGCCACTGGTCCAAGTCCACAAAAGGCGTATTATAGTTAACTTGTCTTCTCCCAAGGAATCATCAGCCAGTGCTGACAGAGATCAGCACACTTCCTATGCGGAGTACTGACAGGTTGGTCATGTCCATACTAGCCGTGAGAGCCCCTAGAAATGCTGCCTGAGGAGGGCTGACAAGCATCAACCACAAGGGTTGCCCAAGCGTAGATCGGGTCGCAGTATTTGCAAAGTGAACTTTCCCAGCTGAATGAACTAGAAAGCAGCCCACACTTTGCAGTATGGGGAAGGCAGTTTGACACTGGGGAGGCTGGAACGGAGGCACTCGTGGGCAGATGGGAGGGCTGATGCCGGGCGCATGCCACAGCAGGAGGCAACCTGACATCAAACCAGACTTTGAACCCTGCTGTAATGACACAAAACTAGAAATCAAGTATCACAAACTACTTGCATTGCTTCTGTGTGCAGCAACTGTCTGCCTCAAAAAACCACTCTCCTAGCACGGTACTGGGAGTAACAGCAGTTTACTTCCTTCTGTATTCAACGCACCACACTATTACACTGAAGGCTTAAGTAAGTACAGCTAGACACTCAATAAGCATATCAAAGGCCAAGCACAGAAAGGAAAATACTCAAACAGGTAGCAGATAAAACTTACAATTCTTACACTTACGCTGCTGACAAAAATCCTGTCCTGTATTTGCATCCAAACAATGGTGCAGGACTCAGATTCCCTTAAACCGAATTAGTCTCTTAAAGCATTTTTAGAAACACCCTTGCACAAATAGAAGTTTGCCAATGGCATTTAGAACTGCAATAGCTTCCAAAGGCAGGCTGCACTTGTTTACACTCTATTCCCTGGGACAGCAGCACCTGCACTGATGGAAGGGGGCTGGTTTGCAGACAAATGCACTTTCCCCCAAAAAAGCAGAAGGTCTAGCAGCTGTTTTTGCTGAATGATAGCTAGCTCAGAACCCAGCATGCACAGTTTTCCCATAAATAAGGAGTGGAACACATGCCATAGTCAAAAAAAATATGCTGGGACATTTTAGAAGTAAGCATGGAGTCTGTTTTATTTCAGGCACAGATACATCATGCAAAGTGACTGTTCTGGCCTGGCAGCTCTATATACTTTCTGCTTTGGTCAGACATTGTCTGGGGACAGGCACAGAGTCACAGCCCACGTGCCTGGAATTAATAGAATCTTTGTATCCTGCTCACAGATCGAGAAATAATTCACTTGCAATTAAGATCCTAGTGAGAGCTCGCATTGCCTTCATTAGGGGCAGCTTCCTCTGATACGTTTTGACACAAAATCCTAATGAGTTCTGTCACAGGCATGATTTTGAACTAGATCTCATGCAACCATTTTGATTTGAAGGCTGCAGCTCACTCACTTTTCCCAAGAACAAGTTCCATTCCAGGGAAACAAGTTCTTCCCATTGATGGCGCATAAAGTTCCATTTCCCTTTTTTATAGGCCTTTAATTAAACTATGCATGCAAAGATTTGGGCCATTTTTGCACTTTTTTTCTGGCCCTGCTGCACTAGGGCTGTGATGACCCTGGCTTAGCTTTACTTGAATAGTTTCGCAGCACGGCAGATAACAAACCCCTGCCTGCAGTCCACACCTTTATTTTTCCTTTCAGAAGGCGAGCTTCTGCATGTAGAAAGTGACCCACTTTATTTCACCAGCTTTTGATACTGGAATTATGAGGCTATTTGTTCTGCTTCCTATTTCAAGCAATGCCAAGTTTTCAGGAGTATTTACAGTCTCTATCTATGCCAGAACTAAAGTTAAAAAAAAAAAAAAAAAAAAAAAAAAAAAAAAAGGCAGCAGACCTCTCACTAGCAGTTTCACTATCAAACAGGTCAAGGGCTTTGCTGGCCTACCAGTTAGTTGAAACAGCAGTTTAATCTCACAAATAGATAAGGTTATTCTTACTGATCGTACTGAGGGTTACTGTGGCCATCTGCCTATTCCCATCATCCACAGCTAACTTGTTCCAGCTACAGAGAACTAGAAACAGCATTAGCTGGAATGCTTACTGTAGTGGACAAGCTGATTAGAAAAGATACTTCCGCCTGAAACTGCACTTATATACAGCACCCGGCACCTTATCTTTATACTATCTCAAGTTCCAAATATAAGAGGGAAGAGGAATAAAAGGAAACAGGGAAAAAAAGGATTATTTTTTCAGATTATTTATGCAGTAACACCTAGAACAAGTCATTTCACTGCATCACCCATATGGCTCTGTACCAGCAGGCACAAGTGCAACTTTTATCACAGGCACAATCTTGATAAGATTTGTGATGGAAGTTGCCTCCTATGTGTCAATCTTTTACCTCAACCAAGAAAACAGTATGTTAAAAGCAAGATAGGGCATGACCAAAAAATGCACAGATTAACTTGAGATTCAGGCAGGCCAAACTGAACCTAAAACTTTGGTTTGTTTTATAGTAAGCTTACATGGATCAAATATGAAAGTTGTGCTCCAGTAAAGCTAACATTACAAACATCTTCCTTGACATTTCCAGATTAGCACCACAGTCTCACAGTCAGGCAGAGGAGATCACAAAAGCTTAGCTGCTGCCCATCTGTTGCAAGCCATGAGTTGCACATCTCCACAGGTACCTAACAGGGTTTCCCAATGGCCTCATGCTTGGAATTGGAATGCGAAGTATAAAGGAAGGAGGTTACCAGTTGGCAGGGTGGCTTTTGTGTTTTGAGGGGTTTTTGGTTTGTTATGTGCTATTATGCTGTAATTTTTTTTATTAGGAATTTTATCTTTCTGAAAGCACACAAAGTGCAATTTGAAAATTACAGACCAATAAAAAGCTGTGTCTCAAACAAGCAAAGACTATTTTAAACTCAAATACACCACAATTTAAGACAAGACTCTTGAGAAAAGAGGCACTCTTCCTTTTAAATGTGCATCACTTCTCACTAGCAGATCTCAAATAACTAAAGGAAGGAGAATGGTATAACTTCTTATTCAGTTTTAGAGGGAAGAGAGCAATTAATTTGCCAGGACAATACAGCATGTTAGTGACAGAACGGACAGCTCTCCCGAGTACATTAATCTTTATACCATACAGACTCAGAGCCCTTTAGATCTCCATCTCTACAGAGCAAAAAACAAATTGGGTAGTTTGCAGACCACCTTGACAGTATATTATGAATAAAAGTATCTAAACGAGTAAATGCTGCAGTAGTAGTAGTCTGGGGTCACAGCTCATTCAATTGTAAACTTCTGAAAAACTAAACACATCTTGGATCTGTAACCAACCTATTCACCTGTCTTTCCTTAGGTGCAGGAAGACATTTTCTTTATTATCCTTTTCACACCCATGTGTCCTTTGCCCCACGTCGCAGCTCAAGGTGAGTGAATGGCACCCCATGGAGTGATGTTCCTCCTGTGCAACGTGCACAGCTCTGGTCACACCGGGACATAACCCTGCCATGACCGTGGCGAGCAACGGGTCACGCACAACCTCCCGCTATGGATCCTGGAAGCCTTCATCTCTATATGGACGCCATGCCTTTCAACCTTGCCCTGGGACCTTAGGGTTGAGTTCAAATTTAGTAACTTACAGCACAAACACACACAGGCCTATTCATAGCCTCCCTAGCACACCTGTGCCCTAGCTACCAAAGCCTTCACACTCTGTGTCAAAACCTCTCCTGGAAGGACAGGAAAAACAGATCGCAAGAAGAGGACATAACTGTAGGCAAAAGGACTATTTCAAGGAGCCAAGGATTGAGGTAGGTTGTAGAACTACAACCATAGTGCTTCAGAGAACATGCTACGGGAGTCTACAGTTCCTATATTCCAGCTCTGTCACAAATCTTTGCTTCAACTCTTGCTCATCATACACAGGGCTATCTTCAACACCAGGATATATAAAACTCACTACTCTTTTCATAACCAACCATGCAGCCTAATCTGCAAAGTGTGACACCTTACATAGAATCAGTCTACAGTTATTTATGTTCTCTCTGAATATGTTCTGTAAATTCATGTTCTACACAAAGCAGAGTCTAAACATTGTTCTTTCAGACTAAGAGTACCAAAGCTTTACACAACATAAATAGGTGCCTTTGGAAATCCCAGACTTCCCACAGTGACTTCTGCGTGGCCATATTCCAAAAAGCTTTGCTACATTACATGAAATTGAATGCTTAATTCTATGCACAGCGTTTTTAGAAAAGTTCTCTAAAGGAGGCACTTGTTTCACTCCAAGCTTACTATCCAATCATTCTTCCTTCCACCTCTTCCCCAGTCCTGATTAACTTCTTTGTTCAGTAATGTCAAAGTATTCAAGACAAGCACTTAATGCACCCAAACAGCATGGCTCAGCAGAGGAGCTGGGAGTTTTCAGAATAAAGGCCCTTTTACAGCAAACGTCCTCAGCACAGGCAGAAAACCAAAGCGTGTGATAGGTTAAAAAGATCTGAATAGCAGTAAGTAAAGATATAGGCTAAACACATAAAGGCTAAGTAAATAAAGGCTACATACAGATCTAATCTGCACACAAAACCAGGAGAAACTGAGAGGCAAATTCTCACAATACACTGTAACTGTAGCTGAAGACTTTACGCTTAACCACACAAAACAGTCCAGAACCAAATCCACCACAAGCAGATCATACTATTGGACATCTCTATACAAAAAAATCTATAAGGAAAACACACAGCCTTTAAGCAGCTTCCAGGACAAAACAGTTTTTACTCTATGCACTTCCAAGCTTGGACAGGCAGACATACAAAGATTTAATATTTCCAGAAGCCAGCTACATAACATGGTCAGCTCTTTTTCAGAGCAGCTAGTTGTACTTCCTATGTTAAAAAGAGCGCGTAACACTTCAGATACCAAATCACAAGGATTTTAAGATCTGTCATTTAGCTCTACAATCTCTACCTAGCAACAAAACTCAAAAGCCATTAAAAAGTGCATACAACTGTGGTAAGATAGGGCAAGACTTGTATACGCTATTATTTCTTGGTCTTGCTCATCACCTTAGAGTGGTTTAAACTTTGACACCTCCTGCAACCTCAGGAGGAGGAAGAGGAGGAAGGGAAAAAAAAAAAAAAAAAAAAAACACACACACACAACCAGTGGCATCTACTTAAATGTGGAGGACATCTTTGAATCTAAAGATAGGCTTGTGTCAATAACATGAGCTTCAACTGCTGGGTGGGTGGGCAAATACTTAAAAAATTCCCCTGCACCCCCTCAAACTGCTGTGCTCCACTGTTAACTTGCATTTTGGCGCCATAAAAAAAAAAAACCTTCCTTTCTTCTTCAGATCCTTAGGAAAAGCAAGCACTCAAACATGCAGAGCTGCAAGCACTTTTGTGAAACAAGTTAGGAAAGAAACTCCCTTTTTCTTTAAGATGCTTTACCTCAGAATCAACAGTTCAATGAGCCAAAAGGCCTCTTCCAGATCCCCTTCTTAAATACTTTTAGACTGAACAAGCCAGGAGGCCTACAGAGGCGCAGGTCTTATGATACCTAAATACTGCTTCAGACTTGCATCAAAGCAGTACTGTTCATCCATCATTACACAAGGATTTAAGGAATATACAAGAAAATTTTATCCATGCATCAAGCTGCATCCCAAGATAAGTATTATAAGTATTTAGCAAGCCATTGGAACCAACCAAGCTAGATCAAGCACTCTGACAGACTAAATGAAAAAAAAAAAAAAAAAAAAAACATTAGAAAAATAATATAACCTGGAAATAAAAAAAAGGAGGGGTGGTGAGGTGAAGGAAGGAATAACAGACTGTCATCTTTCTATAAAAGGAGCAGTGGAGGACCAGGAGCCAAAACAACAACATCAACAACAATATGTTCTTGCTGCATAGATTCAACACCAGCTATTATTAACCTGCTCTAAATATCACAAGTGAAATGAGCAGCACTGCATCGCATGGCATGGAACTGGTTCTCCTTGACAGCAAGGAAGTAAGGTGACCAACGCTCCAATGGTAAACAGGGAAAGGAATTCTCCACATCTTCTGACTTCCACTTACCAGACCACTTCATTTTTAAGAGAGAGAGATTGTTAAAACACTGCACGTCACCTATTCTCCCTTTCCCCCCACCCTCCATCACATTAAGCCTGGATAATGCACAACAGTTTATTATAAGCAGAACTTATTCAAGGTTAACAAGATTATTGCTAACCAACATTAAAGTACAAAATACAAAAATAAATCTGGTATAAGATCAAGCAGATTGGCAAGAAAATGAACTACAGTTAAACTGTTCTTTCTACTGATGTAACAAATAGGATAAAGAAATTATTATGACAGAGAAAGCAAATTCTTAGCTTTGGGAGGGTTTTTTTTATTATTTATTTTTATTGAAGTCCTTTTTTTTTCCCTTTTTTTTGAAAAAAAAAATCACATTTTATGTCAGTGAAAGCATAAGAATCTTTTACATCCCCGTTTTTCTTTGCTTTACCACTAAATAAGCCAAATTGCCTCATTTCTGTCACCAACACTTTCTTAACTTGTTTTTCATAAAGCTGTCTGCAATGTTAGGGTTTTCATAACACAGGAGGAGAGTTGTGCTGTAATTGGGAGCAATCCCATCACGTTCAGATTGGGAATAGTCTTAAATAACACACAGTTTTGCAGAAGTTATGATTCAGTAACCATGAATGGAACATTTTGGGAGTCAAACATCTCTTCGTGCAGCTAATGGAAATTAGCTTGCTTACGAGCACCCATGCGATTATTTTTGATCACCTGGTTAGAAAAAAACTGCAAACATGTCAGCTGGCCTGCGAACAAGATTATTTCCCCAGTCACAGCCCACAGCTCAGTGAAGAGGGACGATGCGGAGCAGCCTCTCAAAGCTCCGGGCCCGAGCGCGCTCCAGCGGCCGCCGCGACCGTTGATGCGCGAACGCGACCGTTTAACGGACGCACAGGGCCGGCAGCCGCCGCCATTGCCTCGCCGCCCCCTCACACGTCTCCAGGTGACAGACCCCGCGCGGCGGCGGCACCTCCCTCCCGGCCGGCTATGACCGGGCCCCTGCCGCTCCTCCGAGCTGCGCAGCCGCCGCCATCGCGCCCCGCAGCCCGGCTCACCCCGG